>PVIA01001839.1:0-96839 GCA_004024845.1 Tonatia bakeri
GGGGGAGGGGGAGGGGGAGAGAGAGAGATGCCCAGGGAGCCGCAGCTGTGCCCGCCCCATCTGATCCAGTCTGGCCAGCCCAGAGAAAGAGGCTAGTGGAGGCCCCGAGATGACCCCAGTGCTGGCCACTGACTGCAGCCGCATGAGACAGCAAGCCAGACCAACCCCGTTCAGCTCCTCCCAAATCCGGACCCACAGAGGCCGTGAGAGAAAAGTCAACGGCTGTTGTTTTAAGTCACTAAGTTCAAGGGTGACCTGTTGTACAGCGACAGCCGACCAGGACACTTTGCTTCTCAGCATCCTAGGCCTTGGCAGCCTCACCCAGGCACTACGCTTTGAAGCCTGTGTGGTCACGATGCCCCGATGCCTCAGGCCCAAGGTCTCTCTGCGTGGATGCCTGGGCTTCTCCTGACAATAACTCTTCTGAGTGCCAGGTAACGTCTTCAGAGACCAGGGCAGAAGGAACGGCCGATCTTGGCCCAGTGGCTGAGGAACCTTAAGGCTCTTCCTAGGACTAACTCCAGTCCAGGTCCCACCTACACGGGACCAGCTTGGTTCCTCCCACGGAGGTGTATCTGCGTGCTGTTCTGCTTCCACACCCCAAGGGAAGGCCGGCTTGTGTGTGCAGTCCTGTCTCCAGGCCCTCGGTGAGCTACGGGACGTTCTGCCGGCAGCTACACCGAGGCCGCTGCATCTGAACGCCTTTGAAGGTACTCAGCGTGAGGGAAACGTCCCCGAGACATTCTTCTGGAGCAACCACTGGGGATGGATGCCAAGATCATCGTTCCGCCTCCCTCCTCTGCAGGAAGGCCGTGCTCCCCATTATTCTGCTTGACTTGCTGTCTGCACAGTCATTCTCGACCCTTTAACACAGCACGTGAATCCGCTGTGCTCTTACTGGGAAGTCTCCAAGTGTGGCCTCCCTTTCTATCTAGGGCCTGCCAGTGGGAGCCTCAGCCACACCTCACTCAGTGCTGGCGCGGTCTCCCGCTAACTCCGGACTTCTGGGTCCTCCTGGGGCCTGCACCTGTGGCTCTGTCTATAAAGGCGAAGTGGAAAACAAAGGCTTTCACAGCTTCAATTCCTTGTCCTTAGTTTATACTCTTGACACGAGATGAAGACGTCTCAAGGTGCCGGTGTGGAACGATGTGCAATAGCGTTCTTGAAACTCCATTTTGTACACCCTTCACTCCGTATTCAGAAGGCACAGTGGCACCCCCGTGGCCAAAAAGCAGCAGCCTGTACTTTTCAGACTCATGCTAAAAGCCCTCCCAGACGAGCCCCTATGTTTAAATACACGTAACTTCCTTGCATTTAATTTTTGGAGGCCCTGGGTACCCAGGGAGACTTGCCATGCAAGCCTGGGCGTCACCTCTCCAGGGGCGCGCAAGCGGGGAGCTGGGGAGGCTTCCGCCATCACCACACAGTTCAGGCCGGGGGAGGAAGTTCACACGGAAGGAACAGCAACAGCTGCTGGGGGAAAGGGACAGGGAGCAGTGTAGCAAAGCGGGAGGAGGACCTGGCCTGTCCCTCACAGCCGTAGACCTTGGCTAGCAAAGTGGCCCCGGTGGACAGCTCCTCAGCACCTCTGGCCGCCAGGCAGTAGTGTCACCCGTTCCTGCTACTGCTCTGTGCCTTTGCCGTCTTTTTCTCCTTGAGCATCTGGGCGAGGCCCGTCTACACAGGAAGCCTTCACGGTCAGTCTTCCCTTGGGAACCGTCAGCACCCAGTCTGACCATGTGTTGAGCAGTAACACATACCCCTCGTGACTGAAGTGAAGGGGGCTCTGCTGCGAACACTGCCGAACTGCCCGGCACCGGAGCTGAGCGGCTGCTCTGGGAGCCTCGGGAGCCGTCCTCCCGGCCCTCGCCTGCCCCGCGTGCGCTGCACTCCCTAACGAGTCTGGCTGATGTGGACCACCCCTGAGCAGACGCGCTGGGGTAGGGCGGAGCAGAGCGCAGCAGCTGGCGTGCCTGCCCGGACTGCCCTGTTTGCGATGAGCGCTTCTGTCCTGGCGCCGCCTCCGGCGAGGGTGCTGATCATTACCAGACAAGGGTCCTCTTCCACAGGGTCCTCGTGAGGCTGGCCTCAGTTCAGGGCCCCACGCACAGGAGGGGTTTCACAGAGGTTTGCCCCGAGGTCTACTTAATATTCTACCTTGTGGAAACTCACTGGAGTCATTCTGTTTTAAAATAATTGGTTAACAAAACCACCATGAACTTGAGCTTCTTTGCTGAGAGGACCACTAGGCTATGGGGCAAACAGATGCAGAAAAGAAGGCAGCAGGTTCCCCTAATTTTCAGCAGCCTCTATTCACGGGCAGTGTCGGCGTCCACCTGCTGCTGTCAAGATGACTAACCATCAAATGCCTCCCAGCACGGCAGCCTGAGGCCTGGGCCTGTCAGAACTCGGCAGCAGAATCCTCGATGGCAGCTGCTGGGGTTTCTGGCTGGGCTGACCCCCTCTTCCGACAGGCCTGGGCTGCCGAGCGCCAAGCCAGAACCAGAACAAGTGGGATGAGCACCCCTTTACCTGGAGCGGGATGACAATCATGAAGATCTTTTTGTCTTTATCGGAAAGGATGTGCTTAATGAAGGCCCAGCCGGTGCCGATGAGCGCGATGGTGATGAACAGCAGGGCCCCTTTCAAACTGAAAAAGAAAAATTTCACACACACAAATGGGTCTCTTCAGACTCACCCTGTGAGTTAGATTCCAGAGCTCACTCTGTGACCTCACATGCTTGCCAAAGATAGGTGGGCACATTCAGGAAGCTCACCTTACGTGATTCACTTTCTCCCTGACACACAAACAGCACGCAGCCCACCACCTGAGCGGCCAGCCCCCTCAAGGAGGCGAGCCCCTCCCAGGACACATCAACAGCCCTGGGCTCTCAAGTCTGGACAGCTAACCATATACCACACACCTCTGGCACGGCGGGAACCCAGAAGAACAGCCACAGGAGGGCGGGGCCCGCCAACGTGGGGCAGGTCACTTCCTGCCACAGCTGCCCCGACACCCGTGTGTCACGCCACAGCGTGCACACGTCAGGAGTCACCGCGCGTACTTACAGGTGCGTGATGTAGTACACCACGGCCCAGCCTTCGATGGGGAAGCCCTGGGAGGAGATGTAGTGGTAGTCGATCTGCAACCAGACAACCGCGGTCAGAGAGGCCAGCGCCCGGCCACCCGCCCGCCTTGGTGAGGCCAACAGGGACCGGCGCTGGGGGTCCCATGACTGAGTGCCAGGTCACGACAAAGCGTGGGAGTGCACTGACAACGCCGGCCAGCGCGGGGAGCCTGACGCGGGCTTCATGTCCCCAACACCCAGCCCAGGTCCCTCTCTCAAGGCTGGTGGCTCACCCTGGCGGACGTCTGCCCCGTCCCTTCCTTCAAATCTCTCAGGCTCCAGTGCCACAGGGGTTTTCAGTATCCAACCAAGAACTTCGTGTTTTTACCTTTCACACCCTAGCTCACGTAAGTTAATTACTCACTCAGCGGAAAAAAAAATTATGTGGAATCACCCAGCTTAGAAAACTGTTTTCTTTGAAAAAAACTTGTAAATGTAGAGCTACTTGAAGCCACCAGCTCATTTTAATTGAAGTGGCAAGTGTCAGTAGTGCACCTACAATGCTTCCTGGCAGAACTAACACAGGTGACACAGATTTCTTACATACCTTTCATCCTTTCGCAAATGGCTCCCTAGATAGTAAAGTGACTCAAGGACCCCATCATTCATTACCTATACAGTTTCAGAAAAATCCTTTAACTCAGATCCAAATAAGAATTATCCAGCCCTGGCCCAGTAGCTCAGTTGGCTGGAGCATGGTGCTGATACCCCAGGGCTGTGGGTTCGATCCCTGGTCAGAGCACATATAAGAACCACCCAATGAATGCATCAGTAAGTGGGACAACAAATTGATGTTCTCTCTCTCCCTTCTCCTCTTTCCAAAATCAATCAATAAAAAACTATTTAAAAGCTATCCAAATAATTGTCATGTCTTGCGACCGTGGCCAGATGCATCATGACTTTTCCCGTGACAGCACCCTGCAGTGCGGAAGGAGAGCACACACCTGGAGATGGGCGCCGGCGGGCACCCCGCAGGCCCACACCGGGGAGGTGGGCTCTCACTGCCACGGGCAGGTGCGCGGCAGCCTGCACCAGGACTCGACACTCAAAGGCTCCAGTTCCATTTTACACCTCAACCCGCAACGCATCAATTTCCTCTCAAATTTGTACGCTAACACTGAACTTCAAATCCAAGGGGATCAGGAGGGAAGGTCTGGGCGGAAAAAGGAGTCCTGGACGCACTTCAGCAGGTGGCGCTCTAGTATCAAGAAGTGACGGCAACCCGCCCAACCAAAACCAGAGTTCCAGGAGCACGCTGCCACCAGAAGGTGTCTCCACCCAGAGGGGCTGTGATGCTTTACACCCAGGCCCGGTGCCCTCAGGTCAGAGGAGGCTTCATGGAAATGGTACCCTTCCGCCTTCCATTTCCCGTAGGTCTACCCCTCTCCCCAAGTTGGCTTTTCCTGATGGCACAGGCACTTCGCAGCATTCCATAAACCCCCAAGCACGAACACATACCGCGTGGAACACCAACGAAAGAGACTTGGTGAAAGGAAGGGCCGCCATCAACCAGTGAATTTTAAACACATCGTTCCTATAAACATAGAAAGACAAGAATGAAAGAAATATTTCATTTTCCCAAAGGACAGCCAAAGCCCCAGGCATCAGACTTACATGTGAGGGCAACAATATAATCTAGGCAAACTACAGACACGAAGCCTTCTTTTTAAAGTACACTTTGTCAGCAAGAAGGCCTTGAACGGGTCCCAGATTCATCCCCACCATCCAAGTCCAAGTGAGAGGACCGGGTCATACACCGAGGCATGATCAACTCTGAGTCCTGTAACATGCAAATCTAACCAGGCCCCCTCCCTGGGACCCACCCAAGAAAGGCCGCAGAAGCTTGAGCTGGTTGGATCCACAGCCACATGGACCCCCAGGAGAGCAGAGGCGAGCAGGCTCAGCGGAAGGGGAAATGTGCAGCCCAGGACAGGTGGTTTGGAGCCGGGGGCAGGGAGGGCCCCGCCCTCTTCTGTGCCCTCTGTGGCTGGAACCTGACAAATACATCAGGCTCGGGGGTGGAGCTCTCACTCCGGTACCTGTCCACCTTTTGGCCGCTGGGCATGAAGTCCCTCTACCCTTTCCCATCTCACCCTCACACTTAACCTAATAGGGTACACAAGACCATTGTGGAGAAAAGGGTAAAGCTGTATTAAAAAGTCCACAAAGACTTGAGTATGAACCACAAAGGAAACTCACAGTCTCAGGTATCAAGACATCCTGCAAAGCCAGAGCAGAAAAGAATGTGGATGGTGCAGCTTCAAACAAATACATCAACAGAACAGGTCCTACCATAAAAAATGGTAAGAGCGGTATCTACAGGCAGTACAGTTCAAATAAATTAAAACCACATGCAATGTCAACAAACATTACTAAAAAGGGCATACGTTTCTCTCACAAACACACATCAAACATGTCTGAGCCGGGGAGGAACGAGAGATGGACCGGAAACGAAGGGGAACCGAGGGAGAGGGCCTTGTGAGAATGGTGCGGAGGGCGTGTCCTGAACAGACACTCAGTTTCCGGAACGACTTCCTTCCTGGCAATTTCCTGTCCCAGTACCCAATTACTTGCAGTCAAAAAAAAGGAAGTCAAGGCCAGAGTCATCTGTCACCCTGAATAGCAACGAGATTTACTCACAGGGCAAAACCGCCCACTGTCCCGAGTGGTGCTCACTCACCCCGCAGCAACCTCGACTTGCAGTCCTGGTTGGAACCTCCCTGGCCAGGGCGTGAGGTCACGAAGAGAAGGCAGGCTCCAAAGCCACACTGAACTGGCTTGAATACTGGTTCTGCCCTGAGGACCTGCATCTCTCTAACCCTCAGTAACCTTTTCTGAAAATGGGGCAACACCTGCTTACCTCCAGGAGCTCAGAAGATTAGCTGAAATAACCAACCTCGAGCGTCTGACTCAAACACAACCAGCTGCCCTGGCTGGGGTGGCTGTGTGGACTGAGCATGGGTCTGCCGAACGAGAGGTTGTTGGTTCGATTCCCGGAGAAGGCGCATGCCAGGGTTGCGGGACGGCATGCAGGAGGCAGCCGGTCTATGTTCCTCTCACACCTTGATGTTTCTCTCCCTCCCTCCCTCCCCCGTCTAAAAATAAATAAAATCTTAAAAAAAACACACACACAACAAAACAAAATGACCAGCTGCACGAGATCCCCCCCACTTGCGCAGAACTCCCCGGCCTGAGCTCCGGGGCCCAGGGCCCAGGACAGAGAGCAGAGTGCAGAGGAGCCCCTGTGACAGTGAGGAGGCCTGGGGCCCAGTCCCAGCTGTCGGCAGCCTCTGGCCATCGCTCTCACCTCCACCCTCACAGCCTCAACACACCGGGGCGAAGGCCTCTCAACTCCTCCCAGTCCAAGGGGCTGTGAGCCCCTGAAACACAGCAGCAGCCACGGAGCCAGGCCCTCTCCACAACTTGAACTTGCAACATCACACACCTGGCTGTGAGACTGGCGGGGAAACAGGAGGCTGGGGAGGAGGGCCCAACATGCTCGTGTCTGGTGTGCGTGCTCTACTCCAACAGGAAGTTTAAAACAGGCTGCAGGTCGGCCTCATTTAACCGCAGGTCCGGACCTGCTGCCACCGCTTTGATGAGAGGGGCGAGCCAGTGGCAATGAACGTTTGTCACTGAATAAAAGGAAATCCAGACACCACTGAACACCTGGCCAGTGTGTGCCCCATAAGTGCGCAGCACCCTGATGTGCAGACCCCCCTACACGCAACCTAACGTGATCAGGCTCCCAGGGAGGCCGGGACAACCGTCACCATCTCGGCTCTGCATTGCGGGAAAAGGACCGGGTGCAAGGCAAGGCGGGCAGGTGGGGACAGTCAGTGTTCACACTTGACATCAGGTCTCAGACTGTTAGTTCGTACTTTTCTAATAAAGGCAAAAGCAAAACTTTCTTTTAAAGCAAAGAAAGACCTTTTGTGTCCTAAATTTGTAGGGCTCTTTCTGTCCCATGAATGGCTGCAGGTTGTCTAGGCAAAAGTGACTCTGTGGGCCCTTCACAGGCAGCGAAGGCTCTTCCCGCCCGACGGGCCTGACCACAGACCAGAGCCTGCCACTGCTCCCAGGTGAGCATGTCCACGGCCACACAGACCACGAGAGAGGAAGGACGTGTCGGCTTCTGCCCCAATGCTCCGGGCGAGGAGGCATTGGGATTCTTAATTATTACATAAATTTACATTAATCCATATTACAGTGCCTATTCACATACGATCATTTGTTTAGTTAATGGGCTTGTCCTACAACAAACACTTCACACTGCCCCTTCACTGCAAACTTCTGGGGGAAGAGAGACACTTGAGCACTCGCCCCACATACACGTGGCCGGTCCCCTCAAGAGCCAAGCACAGGAAGTGAAAGCCACAGGGGCTTCAGAAGAAAGGCCAGCAGCAGGCAGATGGGCTCTGGGGAGGTCCCTTCAGTGCAGCGCTCCGGAAGGGCAGTAGTTCTGCCAGCCCGGCTCTGAGCCGAGGCCTTCTGCAGGCACTCACGCTCTCACTCAGGCAGCGGGCCACGGTCACTTGCGTCCTCCCGAGAACAAGGTGCCCCTGACCCGGCCCATGTGCTCACTCGCACTCCTGCACTGTGGTGCATGGTGTTTCTTCGCTGCAGAAACACCACAGTTATGCATTTTATCTTGCCCGTACACTCCTGAAATATTTGGGTTTGCCTTTCAGACAAAGTGGCGGGAAGTGAGTCAACACCAAGGCATGCAAAGCCCCTGCCCAGGGCCCCTGGGCTCCAGGGAAGGTGCCCTGTGGGGAGAACGAGGTAGCTGGTGCCCTCGCCTCCCAGGGCAGAGGCCAGCGGAGGGCGCGCGCCTGCCAATCCCAGCACACTCAGGGGCGTAGGGCTCAGGGAAGCAGTACTTTACCGTCGTTTTCGAAGGATATGAATCCAGATGGTCCCAGAAAGGAAAAAGAAAAAGGCCATAGAAATGTATAACTTAGGGAGAGGAATTTCTCCTGCTGAGAGGTAGCTGTCGGGATTCTTCTCTATGATCTCAATCTGAAACCAACAGGAAATTAAATTAATTTTTACTTTTCAGGAACACATCGTTCCAGATCCAGCAACTTGTAACCTCAGCTGCTGGACTGAAGTGTCAGGAAGTGAGCACCAGCAGATGACAAGCTCCTTCTTCGTGCTCGGGTGGACGGCACGCAGGTCCCAGCTGCTCTCTACTTTCTCGGCATGGGTCCCCTGCTGAAGCGCCTGCCCACTGGCCACGCTTTTCTCTCACTTTGCTTAAGAGTCCCTAAAACCCATTCTTCTGGAGAAACTGACGTCTCCTGTCCTATACTGCAGACCAAGCTCACGTGCAGCAGTCCCCCTATGGTACTCACATCGAGGCTGAACGAAAACTTGTCGTTGGACTGTATTTTGGGTCCAAGGCATTTGTGGAAATAAAGACTGTAGAGGCCTTCTTGGTCACTGGTGCTGATGTTAAAGGAAAACTGAAAGAAGAAAAAGATTAAAGGGCACCCAAGTCCGCAGCCAGATTTTTAAGTCATAAAAAAAAATCATGAATACTATTATGAAAAGAAGAAAAGAGAGGCTACTTAAAAAAAATCAAATTCTCGCCCTGGCTGGTGTGGCTCAGTGGACTGAGCGCTGGCCTGTGAACCAAAGGGTCACCGGTTCGATTCCCATTCAGGGCACATGCCTGGGTTGCAGGCCAGGTCCCCGGTTGGGGGTGTGTGAGAGGCAACCACACACTGACATTTCTCTCCCTCTCTTCCCCTTCCTCTAAAAATAAATAAATAAAATCTAAACAAAAAAAAAAAAATCAAATTCTCCCAGAGCAGGGTTTAAACAGACGCCCTTTTCTTCAAGGACCCCTCCCAATGTTTAGCTATAGCAACTCTCGAGCTAACAACAAAGCTGACAGAACTATACGGTGAGTCCCTACACACCCACTACCCAGCTTCCACAATGAGCAGTTCGCTATCTGCCTTATCACCTCTCTCTCCACTGGGGATGGGCTTCGGCAGAAGTCTGCAGAGATAACCTTAGATGGAGTTACCTAGTTTTTGAGGCAACATATTATCTTGTTCTTTAGGTAAAAAATTCTCCTGAAAAAGGAAGGGGGTTCATTTGATACTTGACAAGGCAAACAACCAATGTTCCCTCATCAAAATTACACTTGTGATTTTAAACAATAGTAACGGATGCTGCATTTTCTACATTCAGACATTTCCCTATTTTTCATATATTTTATGTGTTTGAATGAAGTTTAATGTAAATTCAAAGACATTGACTTATTCTATCACAGAAGTGACTCTTTGGTCTGGTCCAGAGAACACTTCATCATATGCCTACAGTATGTTGTTTAGGACTACATATGAGGTCTGTCCTGAAGGCATCCAGCCCTGTGGTATGAGAAACAGAGACATTCATTGAAGAAGATACAAGATACAAGAAGCACTGTACATAGGACAGTGATGCCTCAGTCCCCTTCAAAGTAGGCACCTTGGGACCTCACGAGTTCTCCCAGTTGCCATCAGCTGCCCCGTCGTATTTTCCTGAATCTCATCGACAGTCTGGAATCTCTTCCCTTCCAAAGGTAGTTTTAGTTTGGGGAAAAGCCAGAAGTCGCAGGGTGCCAACTCTGGGCTGTAGGGGCACTGAGTCACCTGGGTGATCTCATGTTTCGCAAAAAAACTGCACGAGCCGTGTTGTCATAATGACGCTGCCAGTCACCAGCTGCCCACAGGTGTGGCCTCCTGAATCACCCAAATAGTTTCCGTGGAGGGATGTTCAAGCTTAGAGGAAAATTTGAAGCAGATTTATTGCTCTATGCTCAGTCATTTTGAATGGGATGACCACACAGTACACATGCTCACTGAATGGCATCTACCGCCCCCACTGACTAGTACAGTGAAGTTATCATTGCTCACGCATGCACATTCCAGTCCACTCTCCTTGGCTGCCAGGCTACGTCGATGTCACGCAAACTATTCCCATATTAACAATGGCTGGACTTTTTCCGGACAGACCTCATATGCAGGTGGTGAACTACAGAGGAACGAAAGGATGTAACTCTAACATTCTTCACGGTCAGGGTCACTGTGGAGTTGGAAAGGGATATGAGAGACATGCCGAGTTTGTGGGGTGCTGGCACCATGCCCTCTCTTGTAGCAGGTGCTGGTTACAAAGGCGATACCTTGTAACTGTTTGTACTCAACATAGGCTCTAACGCTCTTCTGTATTTACCACACTTTATAATTTAAAAGGGTGGGAGGTTGGGAAAGAGACTTCTGACAAGGAGATGAAAATAAAAGGCCAAGAATATTCGGGTTGAAATTATTAATGTTAAACCATGTTCCGAACCCATCCTTATAAACATGAGATGTGTATTCTAGTCCACACAAGGCAGCCAGAAAATGTTTCTAAACATATTAGTAACTTCTACTTCTCAAAGTAAGACTCACATGAAGTTCCTAAGAAATACTTTAAAAAAATTCAGTAGAATCATTAAGGAAATCAGAGTAGGCATCTGACCCTCAAAGAGAAAATAACAATAAAAATGAAAATTTTAGGGTTGGAATAAGCTCTACCAGCCACTTTCCTGCTTTGGGGATAAAGGATCACCCTGGTTCTGTGGACGGAGCAGAAAGGCTCAGCGTGACCGCACTATCCAAGACGGGGAGGACACCGAGCAGCAGAACAGCAGGGGGTCACATACAGGCTCCTTTCCAAGGGCCTGTTTCATGCACCCCAAGGACCCTACAAACTCACCATTTCAACCAATCAGCACGCACGCTGCTTTCCCCTGGACACTCACCCTGACACAAAGCATGTAACTGACAAACGTATATATCCTATAATACTTTCCTTTGTGATTATTTTTTAAAAGGCTTTTAAAAATAACATTCAAAACACTTATTAACAAGCATTTTAAAGTGAGGGGAAAAAGACAGAAAAGTACCTTTCATATTTTCTTAAGGAGGCAGTAAAGCAAAGTGGCTAAACACATGGGCCTTGGAATCAGAACAACCTGGGCCTGAGTCCTCCCGTGAGACAAGTTACTTAACCTCTCTGAGACTCAGTTTGCCCATCTGTACAACGGGAACAGGGACAGTGCCTACTTCACAGAGCTGCTGGGAGAGAAGCCGAGACGATGGCGACATGTCAGTACTAGGCACAATGCCTGGCACTCATGCGTTCACCTCCACAATCACTGGTGGGGAGCTACCGGCCAGGTCCCAGGTTACGAATCTCATACACACCCGTGATAAACTGGAAAAAAATCCCTGCCTAACCTTGGAAAGGGAGAGGCTGACGATAAATAAGCATAGTAAATAAGAACAGGTCCAGTGAGCTGGAAAGAGAAGGGCTAAGGGACAAGAGCAGGGCAGGGAGGGCGAAGGGCAGCGGGCTGCACTTCAACTACGGCGACTGGAGGAAGCTTTGTTGAGAAGCAACACTTGAGCGAAGACTTGAAGGAGAAAGAGATTAATCACAGGGATTCTGAGGGACAAGCACTCCTCCAAGAGGGTACAGTTAAAGTTGAGTCAAAGGCTTGATCTTCTAGGAGCAAGGCGGCTGTGTGCTCTCGAGTGCAGTAAGCAAGGGGGCAGGGCAGGAACAAGAGCTGAGGACAGGACAGAATGACAGGCCCAGACCACACAGGACTGCACGTGGGTGCAGGGGCGTGGGCCTTTACTCGGAGAGAGGGAAAGCTGCGGAGGGTTAGGAGCAGGGGACTACTCCACAGGCTTCAGCCAGCTGTTAACACCCAGGGCCAGTAAACTGAAATAAACCCTGGTGAGAGCCAGCAGAACAGTGGGTGCAGGGCGGGGCGACCTCTGGGGTGCGAAAAGCAGAGGGAACCGTGGCAGGGAAGGGGTTTCTCGGGAGAGTGCACCTATGCAAGCCGACTGAACTGCACGCTGCAGACCTGTGCGCTCCGCTCTGGGAATGTGCCTCCATCAGTGAGAACGGGGTGGAAAGGCGCAGAGGTTTCTACCCGTCAGCAACAGAGGCGCCCGTGCGGCGCTTCGTGGAGCACTGTTACGCTCTAACGCTCGAACGATGGCCCGCCTAAGGACCCTGGGGGACGGTGCCCTCGTTTTCCATTCTAGGTGATTGAAGAGCACGCTTCCGGAGTGAAGTGAGTTGTCCAAGGTCGCTGGCCAGTAAATGGGTGCTGAGATCCAGCCCGACGTCCCACCCCGTGCATAGGCTGTGATGCCATCACACTCACGTGCAGCTGATAATGGTGACCGCTGAGCAGGTCATGCGAGGACTCAGTCTCAGTGAGCTCATCAAAACTCACAGCACCCCCTGAATGACTGCCAACGGCCCCATCAGGCACAGAGGCCCGTGCTCTGGGGTGCTCTGAACGAGAAGCTGCATAAGGTCGGAGAGGCAGAGTGGTGGGGACAGCCAAGGCAAGCTGGGTGGGGATCTGGGCCTTGTCACTTATACTAGACACTCATGCAGTTATTCATTCTCAAAGATGTATGATTTGACACGCAGTGAGTGATAATATCCACCTGGTAGGTTTGTTATGGAGAGAGCTACTGTATTTAAGTGACAGATACATACCATGCCTAAATTATCCCTAAATTCAAAATTCCTTTAAAAATTCACCTTTCACATGGTAGAGATAAATTCTGCAAAACTTTACTCAAAGAAGATACATACCTGAAATGAAACTGCTCCATCTTTATTATGAACAGAAAAAGATTTCTCTTCCATCACCTAAAAAGACATTAACAATCTGTTTTAGGACACTGGCAGAAAAAGTAAGCTAATAAAAATAAAGACTTGAAAGTTCCCTGAGCCCTGGCAGGTGTGGCTCAGTGAACTGAGCCCTGGCCTGCAAACTGAAAGGTCGTCAGTTCAATTCCCAGTCAGGGCACATGCCTGGGTTGCAGGCCAGGTTCCCAACTGGGGGCGTGCAAGAGGCAGCTGATCAATGTGTCTCTCCTCTCTTTCTCCTTCCCTTCCCTTCCCCTCTCTCTGAAAATAAATAAATTTTTTTTGAAAATTTATAAAACTAATCTACAGTGACAGATCAGTGCTTTCTGGGGAACAGGAGTGTGACAAAGGGGCAGGAGAAACTTTTCGGTGATGGACATGTTGACTATCTTGATTGTGGTGGCACCTTCACAGGTGTAAGACAAAAATTATCAGGTTGCCACTTCATTTTATTTTTAAGATTTATTTATTTATTTATTTAATTTTTAGGGAGAGAAACATCAATTGGCAGCCTCTCATGCGTGCCCCAACCAGGATCGGACCTGCAACCCAGCCCTGTACCCTGACCAGGAATCAAACTGGCGACCTTTCACTTTGTGGGACAACACCCAACCAACTGAGCCACGCTGGTCAGAGCTCAAACTGCCATTTTAAAGATAGCAGTCCCCTCCTCACTTGCAGGGGACACCTGCCAAGGCCCCCAGTGGGTGCCTGAAACTGCAGACAGTACCGAACCCTGTACACACTAGGTCTGCCTGTTTTCCTGTACGCCCACACCTGCATATGATCATGTTTCATTTATAAACTGGGCAGTTCCACAGACAGAAGATTTGTTCTCATTGTCGGTCTTAGCAACCTCACTATAGGATCTTTTTTCTTTCCTTATTCAGCTGAGAACGTTCATCTTTTCACATGAAGGAAGCCTCTCTTTGGTGTGTCTGAGTTGCGGCACCCCTACTCTGCACTCTGCAGTCATCATTAAGTAAATGAGGGTGACTTGAACACAAGACTGCGACACTGTGACAGCCGATCTCATCACCGAGACAACCACTCCTCGACTATGGGCGGGCAGGCAGCAGCACGGACAGCTGGCTCTCTGATGACTAGGAGCCTGCTCTCTCTGCTCCCAAACGCGTGCCTTTCACTTCGAGCAGGCCAGTGCCCAGCACCTGCCATGCCCATTTCCACTTCCGGCCTTTGTCCTCAGCCCCTTCCTCCTCCTCTTCCCCAAACAAACCACTGCACCCCCAGCCCTCGGGACTCTCCAGAGAGCTCTCCCCCTCCTCCGCTCACTGTCACATACGGGCTACCGAACTCAACACCCAATGTGACTCTGAAATCGTGTCAGTGTGTCAACATCATCGCCCCACACAGCAGGCAGCCCCCTGCAGACTGGTGCACGTGTGCATGCACCTGCGAATGCGCACACACAGAAACACACTCATTCACACACGCCTATACACACAAACCCAGAAAGCTGAGCACAAGCAGGTGGTTAATTCTTACCTTTGAATTCACTGTACTTCTTTTAGACTTCCCACCCTCTGGAAGCAGAAATGGCATTACTGTAGGATTCAGCTTGTACATATATCACATTGTCATTTTATGAGACTCTAGCTTGTTAATATCAAATAATTCAAACAAAACAGGTGAAACCATATGCTATTTTATGCACGGCCATCTCTCTCTTTTTCAAAATATTTTATTTATTTATTTTTCGAGAGGGGGAAGGGAGGGAGAAAGAGAAGGAGAGAAACATCGATGTGTAAGAGATTTACAACCGGTTGCCTCTCACACACCCCCAACTGGGGTCCTGGTCCGCAACCCAGGCATGTGCCCTGACCAGGAATCAAACCAGCAGCCTTCTAGTTCACAGGCCAGCACTCAATACACTGAGCCACACCAGCCAAGGCATGCACGACCATCTCTTTAGATCCCAAAATAATTCCTAAGCTGCAAAAGCAGCAAACCAAAATTTATTACATTATAAATACGATTTAATGATAATACTCAATACCAATCAGGAACTCATCTCCAAATAATTTGGTATTCTGTTCTTGCCAGAGATGCCACATGGAGTGAACTTTACTGATTTTTGAAGTAATTATGTTTGAAAAGGGATCACTGTTTAAAATAAATATATGTGAGATTTGTTTACACATATGGAAAAATTAATTTGCAAATAATATTAGCAGAAAGCACACATTTTTTTTCTATAATGGGAAGAGTTAAAATCGCTACGGGGCAGAGAGGGCCTGTGGGCCCTGCGTTTACTTAAGATACTCTCCATGAGGAAAACAGGATCTCAAAGTCCCTGCAGGAAAGGGAGTTTCAGCAGAAAAAGAAGGGAAAGACTCTTTATATCCTGGCCAGGAAACAGTCACTGGGCCCGAGGAATGGGGGGAGGAGACGGCGCACAGGCCCATGCCACTGCACAAATGTGGTGCTTCTCTGTCTGTGTCTGTACCCTGGGTGCCAGTTTGACAAACTAGAAAAATGTGTAAATGACACAATAAACATGAAATCATCTTTAAAGGACTCATACAGATTGTCAGACAAACCCGACAGCTAGTAAAAGAGGTGGTAAGTACAAACTGGTTAATGAACATACGGATAAAAAGTACAGCCCAGTAATAATAGTGAATACAAAAACAAGAATACCTTTCACTTTTTGCCTTTCACTTTAACACCTGTGTGTATGCACACCCACCCAGTACTGGCTAGAACAGGGTCCTGTGGGCACCATCCCCACACATTGGCTGACAGGAGCATAGAAATCCACACAACTCATTCAGGAAGGAACTGAAAATATGTATCAACATTCTCAAAACATTCAGATCCTTTGAATCAGATATTCCACCTCATCCTTAAAAAGTTCTGTAATATGAAATAAGTTCTAGGTACAAGTAAGCCCAATGCAGCAGTATTTATAAGCATCAAAATGAAAAGATGTCTCCTTAAAGGGAAAGTCTGAGCAAATTACACTATCCATTTAATGGGATATCTGATAAGTATAAAGTATCTTAAGTGAACAGGATGCTTATAACAGTAAACGTGACTGTGAATTTTAAAAATCAAATGCTCTAGACTTAAGAAATAAGCTTAGATAGAAACATCCAAAAAAAAAAGAAAGAAAGAAACATCCATTACTACAGTTTTAACATTGGCAGTAAAGAGAAATGACTGTTCTTTCTCCACCTTCTCCATATTTTCCACACCTTTCTTTAATGATTACATATTTCAGCATAAAACAATGCAAAGATCATATTTATTTTTACTTGGAAACAAAAAAGGATCCATAAAGCCAGACAATGAACAAAACACTAGTTTCCAGCTTCCGTTTACCTTGTGTTTTCTCAGTCTGGCTGCCCGCTGAAACGGGGCTACCTCCGGCCTCCTGGCTCTGGCCAAGGGCCTTCTCATCCTTGCCAAAGACGATCTTCGGTAACTGGGTACCCGCTTCTGGCGGGGATTTTAATTTCACTCTGTATTCAGAAACGAGAGGAGGAAAGACAGTTCAAAGTAACGCTATGGCCACGCGAGTGTGGTGCGCCAGGCCCTGCCTCGCGCTCTGGATTCGCCATCGCTCGCAGCCCCGGGCCCGAGTCCGTTCTCCGTGCTGCACCAAGGCTTGGCCCCTCGCCCCGACTAAGTGGTCGGCTAGTGAGTAGCTGGGCGAGGACCCAGGCAGTCTCACTCTAGGGCCGAGGGTCTTGGCAACCACGCAGTTCTGACATAAATACTTCCGCACTAAGTTCTCTGTGATGGGTCCAGCAAACCGGCGTTCGAGGGAGAGGAAGCGAGGGGTAAAAACAGCAATGAGATGCCGGAGTGCAGTTGAGGGGAACACGCGGCTGGAGGCAGTAGGAACCATCGGAGCCTGCCTACCATGCGTTTCCTCCCTCTCCCTCCTCAACAGGCCCCACTTCTGTTCACTCCGCCCCGCCTGCACCAGCAGGGCGAGTTCCTGAGCCTGAGAGGACGCGTGACCTAAGCTGGCACAATCAGGCCGAAAGGAAGCCCTTCTAGCCCTGCCTGGGGAGAAGCCTTCCCGCCCTTCCCTCAGCTGGGCGGGAGTAGGACTCGCTGCACTGCGCGTGCCGCACTGTTGCAGGCGGTTCTGCTTTCGCCCGCAAGGCTCCCTTCGCCGGAAATGCTGTCCTGGTCTCATTCACCGGTGCAGCCTCCTCACTAGAAGCTGGGCTGGGCCGACAGTCCCCTGACGCACACTCCCCCCCAGCCCCAGCTTTCCAGGCTCTCTACCCCACCTCTCTACCTGCTGTGGCCCCCGGGTGGCTGCCCTGTCTCCCTCGTCTTGTTTCTCATCTCTGGCACTCGGCACAGTACTGGCAAACAGGAAACGCTCAACGACCACACCCCCCAAGTTCACGCTGAGATCAAACTGAAGGAATATCAGCATTACTTACTCACTTCTGGAGATGTTTAGGATTAGAAGGGGGACAGAGACGGACTGTTTCCTTAAAATACAGTAATTCACTTCTTCATCCTAAGAAAGGAGGACTCAATTATCCATCACCTTATTCATTCACACCAGAACAAGAAAAAAGTTTGCGACAAGGACGCACACCAGTGGCCCAGCCCCCACTGCAAACAACACAACTGTATGCATCTGAAGCCTGGAGGTCAATGTGGCCACCACTTCAAGGGAACAGCAGGACAGAAGCAGAGTGTCCCACCCGGTGACCTGAGCTCCAAGGAAGGGAGTGATCAAGGTCACATTTAATGCTCACCAGGTAAGAAGAAAATCCATCATTCTTTGTGCGGTCCAGGCTGAATCCAACCTGAGAGGCGTGAAAGAGACAGGTAAGTGCCCACACGGCGGCCTGGCGCCCAACCCTCCCTTCCTCCATGTGGAGAGAAGGCTCTTCTCTGGGCCTGGCCCCCTCCCCATGTTCTTAGCATTCACTTTATGCAAAGGGCCACTAATTACAATTATTCAATAATTACATTCTAGGGGTTGAAAATAAATAAAACTGTCAACTGCCTGCTCACATGTTTTGTTTTCTCCATATCCCTGATGCTCCTTATTTCCGTGGGGGGGTGGGGGGTGGGCAGAGCTGCCGCCGCCTAAGAAACAGAGGAGGTAAAGCCCCGGCGCCCTGGAAGGCACTCACCATGAGGTCCTTGTCGGCGGCCCCCTCAGGCTCCCTCACTGAAAGGCTGCTGACATTGACCGTCATGTAACCATCCTTGAAGAACCCAAAGGTGTTCAGATGAACCTTGTGCCTCACGTCGTTCTAAAAAGATTTAAGGTGGCGGAATTAGTAATATGAAGACATTAACTTGATTAGTTAAACTATTCATTTGCCTGAAAAATTACAGTATCTAGTTTCCTGCTGGGCAACCAATGTTTCCGTACACTTAGTAAAACATGCAGCTGCAGTGACTTACCTTGTTTCAGAGGCTGGAGATGACTCATCAGAAATGCATAAGCTATAGACGGTTTTGACATAATAGATGTCATTCATTCTGATGCATTTCTAACGGTCCAGACTCAATGGTCAGCTGGAATGTGAATTCCAGGGTGGGAGGAACAATGCTTTAGTCATCCTAGCCTCCCTCCTGCTAGTACAAGGCCTGGCATCCAGCAGGCACTCAAAATCATTACCGTGAGTGGGGGGAGAGCAGCCGAAACTGCTCTGAGAACCCACTCATTGACATAAACCTTCTTATGAGTCATGTGCAACTGGCCCCTCCCCCTGCAGGATGATGAAGGGTGCATGCACACGACCTTTCTAACCTATAATTCATTTTTTTAACATGGGCTCATTTGCATCTAAAAATGAAGTTATGTATGATGTATTTCCAGAAACAAAGCCTTATGCAAAAGAAACGCCAGATACTAGCCAGGTGGAGATGGGACCTTTTGGGCACAGGATAATCCTGAGGTTTATTGAAACTGAACCACATGGGCAAATGCCTGTCACAAAGGGGCGATTCCAATCCTAAGTTGGTACATTTTTTAAAAGATTTTATTTATTTATTTTTAGAGAGAGGGAAAGGGAGGGAGAAAGAGAGGGAGAGAAACATCGGTCATTTGTCTCTCGTCCACGCCCTGGCCGGGGACCGAACCCACAACCCAGGCATGTGCCCTGACTGGAAATCGAACCAGTGGTCTTTTGCTTTGTGGGATGACACCCAACCAACTGAGCCAAACGAGTCAGGGTTAAGGTAATAAATATTAAGGCTGATAACAGCTAGCTGGAATTTTAAGCAAACGTAACAGTCAGGAAGGTCTATGGAAGGAGCTAAGGCTTATATGGATGCTCTCACACCTTAGTAATCGAGAGAATCCTACTGGAAGAGCTCGATGTTCATAATAAAGCTCTGTAACTCCCCTTCCCTTAACTTCCTTTCCCTTCTATAAATACCCCTCCGTCTTGGCACACAGGCCCGAGTGTGCATATGGCTTGCTGTGTCTGCATGTGCTGGGTGGCAATCCTTTCTTTCTCTCCAAATAAACCCTTTCTGGTGACAAAACACCTAGTTGAGGCCCTGACTGGAGAGCCGCACCTGTTAAGGCTTTCTTAAGATGAATTTGAGAAACTACTAGTGTCCCATCTTCTTGACTGGTGCCTTCTCAATCCACAGCCTTTCCTCATTCCTAACTGTGATGCTTTGAGTTTTGGCCTTTCGAAGCCCGGGGCAAATGGACTTTGGACTGGTAACAGTTTTAGTGCATACTTCTAACACTGAAGTTCCACAAAGAAAGTCACGAGTTTCACACTGAGAATTATGTGCCTAACTCAGAACACCTTCGATCAGTTTGCAATAAGCTAACAGTTACTAACAGCTTCTAAATGCAAGGCACTATGCTAAGCACTTTTCTAAAACTTACATTTGGTTCTTCCTCAGATTTGCACAGTCATTTTTGCTAGTGTTTTTGTTTCTTGCTCAGATTCTTAAATTCCATCCTCTGTCTCTTTTGATTTGAAATATAGCTTTTTTTTCTTTTACGGTATATTGAGGTACTGAGGCCTAATTCTGTTCTTTGTCATCTCTGCTGCTATTCACGGCAGGTTGCTTCTTTGTGTGAGTGGTCACTATTCATTTCTGGACATGTCTCCTGGACACGAGAGGCAGACTGACCGCAAACACCAAAGGCCCAGGAGGAGAGGCTGTGGAGCAGATCTTCAGCAGAACAGAACAATCATCAGCTGTCCTTTCCTCCAGCACGTGGACAGTTAAAACATGTACCTCAGGGCCACTGCATTTCCAAGCCCACTCTCCCACTCAAGGCAGAGAGCTCTTTGAGAGTCCCCACATCCTGGGCTGAGGAGGGGCCTGGGGCTTTGGCTCCTGCTCCCCTGCCAGCTGTTCAAAATTCAAGGCTCTAGGGTCCCAGTTTCTGCAACGCTTCAGGGCAGCCCTGGCTTCTGTTCTTTCACCCACTGGAGTTCCACCTCCCTTTCGCAGCCGCTTCTATTTTTTTGGCCCTTGGGAATTTCCCTTATTTTCCTAGGAGCCCAGCTATGCATTTAAAGCATGTTGGCCAGACTTCCACTTCCTGGTGGGCTGGGGCAGCTTGCAGCAAACCAGCACCCCAGGGAGCAGTGGAAAAGCAAGCTGAGATAACAGACGTCATCGGCTGGAAGGCCTCAGGGAGCTGCTGGGGGGGGGGGAGAGAAAGACTAAAGCTCACAGCCTTTCTCAGGACTGTAAGAGAGATTAACCCCTACGGAAAATGATCTGAGTGACTATTTTCTCAATTCTCCCGAAGGTGTTACAAGGCTACTGCCATCCCCAATGCACAGAAGTGAAACTGATTCCACTACATATGATGATGTCACAGGACGTGAAAAATAATATAGCCAGAGCCGTCATCCCAGAGGAACCGCCTTGCAGGTCTCGCTCTTCAGAGCTCTGGATGTTAAAACTGGGCAAAATGACCTTTGGATCAGGCCTAAAGCAGCACTGTCTTCTAACCAACTGTGTGCACAGGTAACGAGATCATGACTACCACCAGGCTGAAGGTTTAAAACTTTAGACTTAGCATCCCGCCCTACCGGTGTGGCTCAGCGGATTGAGTACTGGCCTGTGGACCTCAAGGTTGCCAGTTTGATTCCCAAAGCACATGCCTGGGTTGTGGGCCAAGTCCCCAGCAGTTGGCATGTGAGAAGCAACTGATTGAAGCAACTGATTTCTCTCCCTCTCTTTCTTTCTCCTTTCCTCTCTCTCTAAAAATAAATGAATAAAATCTTAAAAAAAAAAAAAAAAGGAATTAGCAACCCTATGTTAACTTACCTGCATCTATAGAAATGCCTTCCTTCTACTGATGTAAATGGTTCCCCTTCCCTTAGTCAAACACCCTCGCCTTCCCGCCCTAACGAACACTATTTGAGTTTGTGTCTGAACTAGTGCTTCCTGAATAGCTGTTCTTTTAGATCTCGAATAAACGCTGCTGCCTTTCACTCTGGCCTTTATGTTTAGGTTAAAAGCCATCAGGGTTTAATACTCTGGCAGAATCCCCAGATGAGAAAGGCCACAGAGAGAAAAAGGAAAATGAACACATTCCTGCCACAGTTCAATACTGTGGATCAATCTCACAGACATTTTTCGAAGCAAAACAAGCCGTCTTTAACACGGGTGTAACACATTCAAACGTGAGGGAAACAATATACGGTGACAGATGTCAGGATGGTGACTATTCTCGGGAAGGACACACTTTTCAGTCACTTGGGAGAGGAGGACCTTAAGGAGCTTCTGGAAGTGCTTGGTTGCATTCTGTTTGTTGCTGGTTGCACAGGTGTGTTTACAGAGTGAAAATTATAAGAGCTGTATGCTTTAAAAAAGAGAAAAAAGAGCTGTATGCTTGTATTTTAGATTGTATATTATTCTTCAACAAAGCTTGCATTTTAAAAGTATGCTTACTCTAATTTATCCAGCATTTAGATACTGTGTAGTGAAATGGAAGCCTGTTAAACAATTTTTATACTCATTTAGTCCACCACAGTGTGTATTTTCTAGGTTTGGGGGGAAAAAATCTATCAATTGCAACCTTACAGCAGTTATTTTTTCCATATAAACAGTACATCCCTTTATTGTTTTTCCTCACTTTTATTTTAGTTTTTATTTGATTTTAGAAATAGAGAGAGGAAGGGCCCTGGCTGGCGTAGCTCAGTGGATTGAGCGCGGGCTGCAAACCAGGCATCGCAGGTTCGATTCCCAGTCAGGGCACATGCCTAGGTTGCAGGCCATGGCCCCCAGCAACTGCACATTGGTGTTTCTCTCTCTCTCTCCCCCTCTCCCTTCCCTCTCTATAAATAAATAAATAAATAAATAAAAATCTAAAAAAAAAAAAAGAGAGAGAGAGGAAGGGAAATGGGGGAGGGAGGGAGGGAGGGAGGGAGGGAGGGAGGGAGAAAGAGAAACATCTTCGATGCTTGTATGTGCCCTGACTGGGGATCGAATCTGCGATCCTGGCCTATTGGGACGATCCTCTGACCAACTATGGTTCTTGGCCAGGGCTTTGCTTGCTTTTCTGTATCATTTCACTCAATAACACAGTGCCATTAAAAACACATTTTGAGGTGTTCCTCAATCATCATAAGCTCCACAACTCTGCACTTTCATCACTCACCAAGAACGGATTTCTGCACCAAGGCCTCTCTCACAACACCTAAGCCTCACTCAGCTCAGAGAGGTATCACCAAGAGGGATGATGACCAAGTTCAGAGGGAAAATGACTACCAAGGCTGTGCAGACTGACATGCTGTCCCTCCCAGGAGCACACCTCGCCTTCCCCTGCACCCCTCTTCACCCCCCACAGTCGTGCATTTCCTAAACTCTGAGGGTCCCCACGAGACGTGCAGCCAGGGGAGCACTGGGCAGCGGCAGCTCGTCCCGGGCTAACCCCTGAACCTGCCTTCGGGGCCCCCTTTTCTCCACCTTCTCAGAGGGGCAGAGCAGTTCTGTGGGCTCACTTCAGTCCTGTAAGGTTTCTAGAGAGCCCCCGAGGCCCCGCCTGGGCTCCCTCCTTGGCTTCTTCTACCCTAAGTCCTTGTTCACCGTCACTGACTTTAGTAAATGCTCTCTCTCAAAAGAGAGAGAGAGACCTTGCAAACTACAAGTGGTAAAGCCAAAATTTCAACACAGATCTGATGTGAAAGCCATTTTCACATTACTGTCCCCTAATATGAGAAGGTATTCATGATATTAAATGCAAATGATATAACCTAGAAGAAATGGGCAAATTCCTAGAAACATACAATTTACCAAGACTGAATCATGAAGAAATTAGAAAGTCTGAACAGACTAATAATGACTACAGAGATTAAATCAGTGATCAAACAGTTAAGGAAAAATTAACACCAATTCTTCTCAAACTCTTCCAAAAAACTGAAGAGGAAGGACAAACCTCCAAACTTATTTTTATAAGGCCAGCATTATCCCAATATCAAAGCCAAAGAAGGACACTACAGGAAAAGAAAATTACAGGCCCATCTCTGATGAACAAAGATGCACAAATGCTGAACGAAATATCAGCAAACTGAATTCAACACCACATTAAAAGGATCACACACCATGACCGAATGGGATTTATCACTGAGATGCAAGGATGGTTCAACATATGTAGGTCAGTGAGTGTCACACACCATATTAACAAATGAACAGAGAAAACCCTGTGTCGGTAAGTGCAAAAACCCATGTGAACAAATGTAACATTCTTTCACAATAAACGCTCTCAATAACATTGAAAAATAGGCACAGAAGTAATAATGTACCTCAGCACAACATGGGCCATATATGGCAAGCCCACAGCTAAAATGCAACAGGGAAAAGCTGAAAGCGTTTCCTCTAAGATCAGGAAAAGACAAGGGTGCCCACTCTCACCACTCCTGTTCAGCACCGTACTGGAAGTAATTAGGCAAGAAAAAGAAGAGGCATCCAAATGGAAGAGGAAGAAGTAAAATTGTCTTTGTCTGAAGATGACATATATAAAAAATACCAAAGATGCCACCAAAAAATTTAGAATAAAGAAATTCAGCCCTGGCTGGTGTAGCTCAGTGGACTGAGCACAGGCCTTCAAACCGGAGGTCACTGGTTCAATTCCCAGTCAGGGCACGTGCGTGGGTTGCGGGCCAAGTCCCCAGTGGCGGGTGTTCGAGAGGCAACCACATATTGATGCTTCTTTCCCTCTCTTTCTCCTTCCCGTCCCCTCTCTCTAAAAATAAATAAATACATTCTTAAAAAAAAGAAATTCAGTAAAGTTGCAGGATATAAATATCAACACACAAAAAGTCAGTGACATTTCTATACAATAAAATATCTGAAAGAGAAATAAAGAAAATCTCATTTACAATATTATCCAAAAAAAGATACTCAGAAATAAATTTAACCAGGTGAAAAAATCTATATGCTGAAAACTACAAAAATACTGATGAAAGAAATTAAGACACAAATAAATGGAAAAGTCATCTGTGTTCATTGATTGGAAGAATTAATATCGTTAAAATGTCCATACTGTCCAAAGCAATCTACACATTCAATGCAATCCCCGTCAAAACTTCAATGGTATTTTTCACAGAAACAGAAAGAAATCCTAAATCATATAGAACCACCAAAGATTCCATTAGCCAAAGCAATCATGAGTAAGAGGAACAAGCTGAAAGCAACACACTGCTTGATTTCAAAATATACTATAAATCTACAGTAATCAAAACAGTATGGTACTGGCATGAAAACAGACATAACAACCAATGATTTGATTTGATTTCCTCCCTCCCTTCCCTTCTTTCTTGTTTTTATTTCATTCATGCATGCATGCATGCATTCATTCATTTACAGAGAGAGGGGAAAGGAGTGAGAAAGAGAGGGAGAGAAACATTGATTGGTTGCCTCTTATACTAGGACCAAAACCACATCCCAGGCATGTGCCCTGACCAGGAACTGAACTGGAGACCTTTCGCTTTGTGGGATGATGTCCAACCAACTGAGCCATACCTGTCAGGGTGACTGGTCACCCAGTGATTTTCAACCAGTGTGCCACAGAACACTGGTGTGCTATAAGAGGCATACTGGTGTCCCACAAGAACTTTTAAAACATGCAATACCTGACTATTTATTTAGTCAAGGGCACTGACCTAATTTCCCTTAAATTGTCAAATTAAAAAAATGACAACTAATACAATAGCTGTCCAGTGTGAATAAATAAAAATTATACCTGTTTTTTGGTAGATCAGCAAAAAATACATTCTTTAGTGTGCCACAGAATTTTAGTGTTTACGTGTGCCATGGAAAGAAAAAAGACTGAAAATCACTGCCACCGAGCAATGGAACTGAACAGAGAGCCCAGAAGTAAGTCCACACACTTACAGTCGGGCGATCTTCAACGAAGGCACAAGAACACACAGTGAGGAAGAATCCCCTCTTCAGTAAGTGGCATTAGGAGAACTGGATATCCACATGCTTGAAATGAAATTGACCCTTATCCCAAACCATATACCAAAATCAACTCAAAATGGATTAAAGACTTAAATATAAGATCTGAAATGGTCTTGACACTGGTCCAAGCAATGATTTTTCGGGTAGAAACAAGCACAGGTAACGAAAGCAAAAATAAAAGAAATGGGACCGCACCAAACTGAAAAGCTTCTGCAGAGCAGAGGAAACACAGCAAAGAGACGACCTACGGAATGAGAATAATATCTGCGAACTGCACAATCTGATAAAGGGTTAGTATCCAAATCACAGAAGGAACTCAACTCAATAGCAAGGAAACAAATACCTTATTTTTCAGACTGTAAGAAGCAGCCCCCATTTGGGAGGAAAATTGGGGTGCATCCTATAGTCCAAATGTAGCTTACCTGGCTCGCTGCGGGGGAGGGGGGATGGCGGGGGATCACAGTTTATTAAATATTTTACGACATTTTTTGCTTCAAATTTTTTTCCTCTATTTTCTTCCTCTAAAACCTAGGTGCGTCTTGTGGTTCTAAAAATACAGTAACCTGACTTAAAAATGGACAAAGCATCTGAATAGCCATTTCTTAAAAGACATACAAATGACCCACAAGTATGTGAAAAGTTGTTCAACATCACTAATCATGAAGAAAAGGCACTTCACGCCTGTTAGAATGGCTGTTATCAAAAATTCAAAAACAAGCACTTATGAGAATGTGGAGAAAGGGAGCCCTTACACACTGCTGATGAGAATGTAAACTGGAATGCTGTTGTAGAAAACAGTGTGTAGGTCCCTAAGAAAATTAAAAATAGAAGTACCATATGATCCAGAAACCCCACTTCTGGGCATTCACCCAAAAGCAATAAAATCACTATCTCAAAAAGATGGCTGCACCCCACATTCACTGCAGCATCACCTGCAGCAGCCCGGACACCAACACCACCTGGGTGGCCGTCCAGGGATGAACAAGCAAGTGGGCGCGCGCGCACACACACACACACACACACACACACACACACACACACGAAGGGTTACTCAGCCTCAAAGAGAAGGCGCTCTTACCACCCGTGACAGGATAACACTGTAAGACGTTATGCAAAGTGCAGTGAGCCAGGCACAGAAAGGTAAACACTGCATGTTCCGACCTGCATGTGGAACGTAAACATCTCAGATCTTTAGAGGCAGAGAACAGAACGGTGGTTACCGAGGGCGGGGTGGGAGAGGACCGTGCAGGGGGATGGGGGTGCTGGTCAAGGGCACAGAGTCCCAGCCCAGCGGGGTGGCTCAGCACGAGAGGCGACCGGCCGGGGGTTTCTCTCCCTCCCTTCCTCCCTCCCTTCCCCTTTCTCTAAAAATAAGTAAATAAAAATCTCATTTAAAAAAAGGGTACAAAGTTTCAGATATGCAGGGTGAATAATTTCTTAGATCTAACATATACCACAGTAACCACAGTTAACAATATTGTACTGTATAGTTAAAATTTGCTTAGAGAAATCTTAATTGTTCTCACCAAAAAAGAAGGCAGCTATGTGAGGAGATGGACATGGTAATTCCTCGATTGTGGTAATCATTTTGCAATGTACATGTATATCAAACTATCACACTGTATGTCTTAAATGCAATTTTTATTTGTTAATTATACCTCAATAAAGTTGGAAAAATATAAAGAAAAGATTAAAAAAGAAAAAAACACTGGAAAAATATTAAATGCAAAGAGCAGAATCCAAACTATATATAGTAAGAACTAATTTTTTTAAAGTTAAAAGCTAAATATTTACACTTATTTATTCATTTATAACAATTTGAAAGAAACTCATCAAATATGAAAAGATTGGTACAAATGGGATGGTAACAATTCCCTCTTTATACTTTTTTATATTTTCTAAGTTTCTAACAAATAATGAGCAAAAATCAATCTTTTTTAAATGTACTACCAGTTGCCAGTAATACATGAAAGAGCTTCACCTAACCTATGTCCCATCCTCATGTAAGTTACAACGTCACCATTTCCAACAGATGTAGAGAAGTGACTGTGGGCAAAAGTAGGTAGACAATTGTTTGTATGAAAAATAGTACAATAATTAATAAATAATACAAGAATAAACTCTCACATGCTCACAGCTGTCACCCTACTTTTGCCCACTCCTGTGTATCTCACTATACAAATCACAGGCATATAGAAATCTTAAGACTAAAATGGAACAGCAAAGTCATACATTCTAACTACTCATTCACTTTATTTGATTGAATTTAATGTAAATAAATCAATATTTATAAAATACCACTAATGGCTGAGGCCCAAAGAATGAAAAATACTCATCCCTGGCTGGTGTGGCTCAGTGGGTTGAGCGACGTCCCATGAGCCAAAGGGTTGTGGGTTCGATTCCCAGTGGGGCACGTGCCTAGGCTGCAAGCCAGGCCCCCAGCTGGGGACGTGGGAGAGGCATATAGCAGACATTTCTCTCACACATTGGTGTTTCTCTCCCTTTCTCCCTCCCTTCCCCTCTCTCTGAAAATAAGTAAATAGAATCTTTAAAAAAAAAAAAAAGGAAGAAAGAAAAATACTCGGTCACAGAAAAAAGTCTCCAGTAGCCAGTCCTAACTGTCCAGGACCAAGAACACCTCTCTTCCCACCCCAGGGAAGCCAGAGAGCCGGGCACTCTGGGTCACGCGCCCTGACCGCGCCAAGAGTGTCAGCCAGTATCAGGGACAGGTGGGCGTGGAGGTGACAGAAGTGTCAGCACTCACATCTGTCCCTCCAGATGCGAGTGTGTCTCCTGGAAGGGGCACTCTCAGTCTCTCGATGGCAAACTAAAGGAGACACAGGAAAGGGGGAGTTGCCAAAGTGGGGCGAGGACAACAATATCAGACACAATCCATCAATGAAGACGCCACTGCATTTTCAGTGACCACCCCATCGTTTCCACGGCACTGACACAGCAGTGATGTCTGTCTGCTCCGCCAGGAGTTCAGAGGTTGCCAGCACTTGTTTTATTTGCTGTCACTCATTCTCATTACAACACTCTGAGACAGGGGTTATTATGCCCACTTTAGAGATAAAGAAACAGAGGCTCAGAGTGATAAAACTTGCTTAAAATCATAGTGTTAGTATGTGGCAGAGCCAGTATTCTAACCCGGGTTTGTTTAAACCCCAAACCTGTGTTCTTAATCACCTTATATTTATTTTACAACCAAATAAATGGTATATCTTTTGTTTGTTTAAAAAAATTTTTATTATAGAAAATTTCAAACAATCAACTCATGGTCAATTTTGTCCCTTTAAACTCCTCCCCACCCCCAATCTCAAGTATTTAGAGAAAATCCCAAATATCCTATGATTTCATCTATTAATTTTTCAATATGTATCTGATAAAGGCGTTTAAAAAAATAACCATAATAACATGCTATATTCCTAATCACAGTAAACTGCTTATCAAGTTAATTAAACAAGATTATTCATCCATGAGAAGCCAAGGTTACAGGAACATAAAATATAGAACTGTTCCCAGGTATATATTTATATGGTTAGTTGTAAAAACTTATAGTTTTTCCTGGCTTTCTTAAGCAGGCTTATATTATCTGAAATAAGTGGAAACATGAATGACCCTAACATAATTATAATCTCCACAGTACTAATCCAAACAAGGAAATAAGCATTAGTTGGATGGTGATGATGAAATCTGAATTAATGGACATCTGGTTTATCATAGAGCACAGGTGGCAAACACAAGGCCCACAGGACAAATCCGGCCCTCCACCTGGTTTTATCTGGCCCGGCACCTTGTTTCTCCCGGGGGGGGGGGGGGGGCAGTGCCGAGCTCTCCCTTAACTGTTAAGGAGCAGTTCCATTTACACAGTCCTGAAATTACCGTCGGCCCTATGAAGGCAACTGCCAGGCTGATGTGGCCCCGGTGAGAATGAGTCTGACACCCCGTCATAGAGAATCCCATGAGAAAACACAAAGCACCAGCAAGTTATTCTGAAAGGTTTGTTCTCATTTTCAATAAACTATTTTATAAAATTAAAATATTAAGATGTCAAAATTCTAAACCAAAATGGCACCCAAAAAAGTTTACTTAAAATGTAGTTTCAGGTCTTAATTACAAATGCAACTTTCTTCCCAGCCTCTCCGTTTTTTCTTGCACACAACTTAATGTCTACCACCCCGGATGCTTTATCGGCACTCAAGAACACACACAGCGAGAAGTCAGCTCTCACTGAAGTGAGTTCTCCCACCACTTTTGGCGGACAGAGAAAATCGGAGATAAAAGACCACAGCCACTGACATGAGGCCGGTGTGGTCAGTGGACCCTGAGCAACGGCGGTGAGTCTGGAACACACCCACCGAGTGATCTGATCTGCCTACTTGCAAACGTCCCCGGGCGCGGAGGACGCTCTGAAAGTCACTACTTGAGGACAAAGCTGCTGCGAAGGTGAAGCTCTGACGTGCAGCTTACTCCGGGCTGCGTCAGCGTCCGGGGGCTACTGGGACAAGTATCCACGACTGGGTGGCTTTGACACAACGAAGTCGGGCTCCCACAGTTCTGGGGGCTGGAGGTCCGGAGGTGCAGGCACGATTGTCTCCCCCTGAAGGCTCCAGGGAAAAATTCCTCCTCGCCTCTTTTGAGCTTCTAGTGGTTGCTCGCAATCTACGGTGTTCTTGGTTCGTGGCTGCATCACCCCAACCTGTCCGTCCGTGCTCACAGGGCCTCCTTCCCTCTGCGTGTGTCTCCTCGTCACAGCATAAGGACACCGGTCATGATGGAATTAGGGCCGATCCTAACACAGTATGGCCCAACATTAACAACGCGCATCTGCAAGACCAGGTTTCCAAGTAAGGCCACACTCTGAGGTTCTGGGTGGACATTAACCTTGGGGTACACTGGTCAACCCAGACACACGCGCATCTTCTCGATCGTGCACAGAGGAGCGTCCCAGTGCTAAACCCCTGGTCCACACGCATGTGTCACCACTCTCGAACTGGAGAGACGGAAGGAAGGAAGACACTACCTGCTGTGCAGGCCAGGCAATGTTTCTCGACCCCAACTTTTTCCCTCTCACTTAAAAAAGAATACCCAACATGTTTACTATTCTGCACTGGGGAGAGAGAAAACAAAGCCAAAATCTACAACAGTAGCAGCAGGGAAAGGGGGAGGGAGAGGGCAATAAAAGTGGAAAAAGTATAAAACAATCTTTGGAATGTTCCAGGGCTATTTTATTAAGAAAATCAAAGATGTGATTATTCTATACTAGAATTCTCAGGAGAAAGCAAACTGGCATTATGTGCCATCAAACAGGAGTCACTAAAAAAGGCCTGTATGTTTTACAGATACACGCCAAAAACAGGTATTTAATAGATACTCGTACTTACAGGAGATGAAACCCTACAATGACTACAAAAGATCATTTAAAATGGACACTGAGGTTAGGAGTCTCTCTTGTTCAAGGGGCCAGGTACTGGTGTCAGAGTGACCTCCAGAGTGCCACGGACTATCCCACTGTGCCACACGAAAGCACACAGGGAAAGGCAGACTAAGGAAGGCAACCCAGACCAATCTGCACGTCTACACTGGCTGGGCTCCCACAAAATGGGAACCTGCTGCCTCTGGCCACACAGATTAACCAAAAAGCAGCATGTGCTTGGGCCCAACCATGATGTCTCACTGTGGGTTCAATACAAGAAAAAGGGTAATTCAGCTATGCTAATGGATCTTCACACAGAAACTGCCCTTCCCATCCACCCCCAACTGAATCCTTCCAGCGCGAGTGTGAGTGGGAGGATGGGGACACACGTCTACAATCCGAGGGTGAACGCACATCCCGCTTGTGTTCCCTTCCTGACTCCTTAGTCGCATGAACAGTGAGAGCTCATCTCGCCCTTCCTATTCCTGTCCCCCTACGGTCTCTGAGGCAGTGGCACCGACAGCCTCCTTCATAACCTCTGCTAGCAACCTGTACGTCACCTCCTCCCTCACCCTTACATCAGCCCCTCGTGTACCTTCTAAGTAGCTTGGAGGTCTGTCCTCTCTTCTCCCCAGTACCCTACTTTGGTCCCTAATCTCACACCTAGGATATATGTCTATAACCTGGCTGGTCCCTTGTTCCTCCAGTCTTGCCTACTGATTGAGCTCCCAGAGAAATCTATCTAAAATGCAAATCTGCCCTGGCTGGTGGGGCTCAGTGGACTGAGTGCCAACCTGTGAACCAAAAGGTCACTGGTTTAATTCCCGGTCAGGGCACACACCTGGGGTTGCAGGACAGGTCCCCGTTTGGGGGCGTGAGAGAGGCAACCAATCAATATGTCTCTTATGCATCGATGTTTCTCTCCCTGTCTTTCTCCCTCCCTTCCCTTCTCTCTAAAAATAAATAAATAAAATCTTAAAAAAGAAACCCCAAAACTTCACGGGTACCCAAAGCTGAACAACAAGGACTTGAATGCCTCCACATGTCGTAAAGGCCTACCTCTCCACATCTCTGCTCTGCACTCACCCTTTTTATGTACTGATTTCAGATGGAGAGTGGAAGGAGGGAGGGGAAGTAGGAAGAAGGGCAGGGTGGGGCATGGGGAGAGAGAGAAACAATGATTTGTTGTTCCACTTATTTACGGGTTTCTTTTTTTTTTATAATAATTGTCTTTCTTCTTTTAAGGTTTTATTTATTTATTTTTAGAGAGGGAAGGGAGGAAGAGAGAGAGAGTGAGAGAAACATCAATGTGCGGTTGCTGGGGGCCATGGCCTGCAACCCAGGCATGTGCCCTGACTGGGAATCGAACCTGCGATGCTTTGGTTCGCAGCCCGCGCTCAATCCACTGAGCTACGCCAGCCAGGGCTATTTACAGGTTTCTTGGTTGGTTCTAGAATGTGCCCTGACTAGGGATGGAACCTGCAGCCTTGGTTTGTGGGGACAATGCTCTAACCAACTGAGCTACCTGGCCAGGGCTGCGCTTCACTCTTCATGCATCACCATCAGGCTCAATGGATGATTTCCTGCCACCATGTTTAGGCTGTCCCCTTTAATTGGACTGTTCTACTCTCTCCATATGCTTCCCTTGGCCAATTCCTTTCCTAACGTGTAAACTCCTTTTTGAAGCTTCAACCCAGATGTTACCTCTCACAGGAAATCTTCTTGTCTTATCCTGCCCTAAAGGGTTCAGGACTCCTTGCATTCCCACAGTCCCTGGGCATGTTGGCACAATGTGTAGAAAGGGGAACCCTCAGGTCTGGCTGGGTGGCTCAACTGGCTGGAGCCTCATCCGGTGCACCAAAAGATTGTGGGTTCGATTCCCAGTCAGGGCACACCTAGGTTGCGGGTTTGATCTCCAGTTGGGGGCGTATACTGGAGGCAACCCATTGATGTTTTTCTCTCTCCCCCCTCCTCTCTTTCTCTAAAAAAATAAATAAATAAAAATTCAGCCCTGGTGGATATGGCTCAGTTGGTTGGAGTATCCTCCCATAAACTGAAAGGTTGAGGGTTCCATTCCCAGTCAGGGAATGTACCTACATTGCAGGTTTGGTCCCCTAGTCAGGGAGCTTGTACAAGAGGCAACTGATGGATGTTTCTCTCCCTCCCTCTCACTCTCCCTCTCCTCCTCTCCCTCTCAAATCAATAAGCATATCCTCCAGTAAGGATTAAAAAAGAAAATCGCCCTGGCTGGTGTAGCTCAGTGGATTGAGCTCGGGCTGCGAACCAGGCATCGCAGGTTCGACTCCCAGTCAGGGCACATGCCTAGGTTGCAGGCCATGTCCCCCAGCAACCGCACACTGATGTTTCTCTCTCTCTCTCTCTCCCCCTCCCTTCCCTCTCTAAAATAAATAAATAAATAAAATCTTAAAAAAAAAAAAAAAAAACCTCACCTAGCTCCCTGCAGTTGAGAACAGTTTTAATCAAGATAATTTTTATTTACCGACCCAAGAGTATGATGTATGGATCTGGCCAGGTTTTTTAGCGGATTCTGTATTTTTTAAACTCTACGTTCCCAAAATATAAGTTAAGAGTTTTAATAAGACAAACTCTCTACAATCCCACGACTTCTTTGAAAACTGCGTATTATGAAAATCATGTACAAGTATTTGAGTCACAACGATTTACTTTTCTATTCTCCAAACATATTAACCTGCTGAACCGCCTGTTTTAGCTTTTGATGACTTGTAGCTGTGAGTTACAAAGCTGGCCCCAAAGGATCATTCTAGGCCTATTATAAATCTCTTCCCTAGGCAGGCAATGACAGGAGCGAAGGATAAAAGACCCTTTCATGAGATACACATATTGTAATGCTGGGTCATGTGTTTGAAGCGAAACTTGCAATTCCGCCTGGGGATCCCCACTTAGTCAGTCCAGAGAGCGCCGTAAGCCGAACCCGGAAACTGAAGCTAAGATTTCGCGTTATCTTCAAGTCGCCGGGCACAGGGGATGGAAGAGCGGAGACCGCGGACCAGAGAAGTCGGAGACAAAAGTTGAAGCTGAGAAGGGAGGAAGAGGAGCTGGCTCCCGTCAGCGAGGAACCTGGGGAAGCCAGCAGGGATCCCAAGCGCGGCCTCCCGAGTCCTTAGGAGTTTCTCTGCAGTTCTCCCCTTCATTTCTGTCGGCTTGAATCTTGCTGCCCCTTCCAGACGGCGCAAGGTCCCCCGCCATCCCCACAGTTCCCAACAGATCCCTCAGAGAGGCCGCGCTGGGGGAAGAAGGTGGAGGGCAATACTCAGAGGGCCCCCGCTCCGAGCCAAAGTTGCCTCCAGCCCCGGAGGAGGGGCCTCGGCCTCCGCCCCCCGGCCGCGCCGGGGCCTGGCGGCCTTACCTTGAGCGCCAGGTGGTGAACGCGGCCCAGGCCGGGCTCCGCCAGTAGCTGCAGCAACCCCAGTAGCGAAAGAAACCAGAAGCCCGCGACCCGCCGAGGACAGCTGGAGCCCGAGGGGCAGACGGGCGCCCGGGCGGCCATGTTTGTTCCAGCATCACCAGCTGCTTCCTCTCCCTATAACCACTTCCGGGTTTAAGGGCTGCGGCCGCCGGAAGGGCAAAGAAGCGGGCGTCTCGGCGGCTAATTGCGCGGTGTCTGTGGCCTTTCTCTTTGAACGAGTAGCTAGGACAGTCGCTGAGAGCTCCTTCTTGCGGTCTCCCCGGTGCCGACCTTCGGTTTAACCAGAACAGGTGGAACGCCCAGATGAGGGAGCTCTGTGACGGCTGTCATGGAAACAGTGCGGACAGCACTTACGACCGGGGGAGCTAGGAAAGCGACTTTGGGCTTGCGAGACCCCTAACCCCGGAGGGACCCCGGCTCTGACAAGGGTCGGGGTGTCTTAAAACCGGCTACAGCGCCTTGCCTGGCGGTTGATTGAATTGATCACCGAAGCGGCGTGGACTCGGTGGAGAATATCAAGTTCCTGGCTTCTCATAGGTCCCTTGAAAAAAAATTTTTTTGAGATACTTCACACTCGTATTTCAAACGAAATCGTTGCAGTAATACGATTTATTAAGCCCTTATTAGGCACTTGGCTAGGCCTTTTGTATGCATTATTGCGTTTAATTCTTGAAACAATGGAATGTGGGAGGAGGTAGGTGGTATTATCCCCACTTTACAGGTAAGCAAACTGAGGCTCTGAGAAATGAAGTCATTTGTTCCCAGTTGAACTGGGAACCACATGACATCTTTTAACTACTGTGTTGCCTCATGCTATTTCAGCCAACCACTGGAGTCAGAGTGTCAACATTTTTTCTTTGCTTCTCATTGGTGGAATTTATGGGGAAAGGTTTTCTTTGTTGTTGTTGATTTTAGAGAGAGAAAAACATCAATTTCGTTTCAGTTAACGCATTCGTTGGTTAATTCTTGCATGTGCCCTGACCCGGGACAGGCCCCTCTAATGAGCACTCCGACCAGCAGAGCTACCTACCTGGTGGGACACCCATGACTACGAGGTCTTTAAGGAAAGGATTCAGTAGTCGGTTCCCCCCTGACCATTTTCGTTAAGGAGCTATGGAAGACCATGCTTATTTAAGTTGCCAATGAACTAGCCAGATTTATTTAGTTTTTAGGGTGTTGTTTTTTTTCAGCATGCCACACACAAGTAATGCATGCTCTTTGTGTGAAGTCGTTGAAGCTAAAAAGGAGAAAATGAAAACCTCCGGAAATTCCAATACTGGGCGATTGTCAGTGTGCAAGTGTATTTTATGACAGAATCAGATTCTTAAAGTTTTTAACTGGAACTAGAAGCTGACATTAAGATGATATATTTTAATGGAGTTCAAGTGCTGCACTCAGGTTTAAAAAATCATTGGGAAAATATAGAATTGGGGTGGAGGGTGGGAGAAGGGGAGGACCCTAGATGTTTTTTAGCTCTGTGCAATCTTAGTAATACTGTCATGAATCTATGAATTCTTCCCTTGAGTTAAAAGAAGAAAAAGAAGGAGGAGGAGGAGGAAGGAAGAAGAAAGCCCTGCCTGGTGTGGCTCAGTGGGTTGAGCACCTGCCTAGGAACCAAAAGGTCACTGGTTCAATTCCCAGTCAGGGCACATGCCTGGGTTGTGGGCCAGGTTCCCCAGTTGGGGACATGCAGGAGGCAACTGATCGATGAGTCTCTTGCATGTTGATATTTCTCTCCCTCTCTTTCTCCTTCCTCTTCCCTGTCTTTAAGAAGTAAATAAATAAAATCTTTAAAGAAAAGCCACGTCTAAAAAAAACCGGTAATATACAAGCCCCGTCACACCCTCTGCAAAGACACAAGTAGGCACTAAGGTGACTCCAAGAAAACAGAATGGCAATGTTTACTAGATGATGGACAATATCCCTTCTTTCTCCAACCTCTGATTTTTGACTATATATTACTAATATGTAATCCTACACCTGAACAGAATTGTCATCTGATCTTAGTACCCCATTTTACAAATAAACTATTATTTTGTGAGTCCACACAGCATAATCATAAATATATTTATTGAGTGATTAAATTTGCCAAATATTCTGCTAAGTCCTTTATATATATATCATCTCATTTAACATCACAAAAACCTCCTAAGGTATTTACTTGTAATCCTTTTTTAAAGATGAGGCTTGGTTAGCTTAATTTATTCAAGGGTGGGTCACTGGTTTCTCAATGACCCAGCTCCTGTGCACAAAGTCCAGCATTTAATCTGTCCTACCTAGCTGTAAAAAATGCATTTGCACATTAGGCTGGAAGGGTCCTTAGGTAACCAATAGACAGGAAAACAAAACCGAGGAACCCAAATGGCTTGCTCAAGTTCACACACTCAGTGGTGTGGTCTTCAGGGGGCACATTCGGAGCCAGAGATGAAACCTCAGCTGTCTGAGAATTGGATCTGTGCTTCTCACACTATATGTGGCTTTCTGATTTTTATAATATTAATTTATTTCAAAAAGTGAAGCCCAGAATCTGAGTAACTAATGTGTTATCAAATGAATTGCTAGATAAATTTTCAGAAAGCATTCTTAAAATCATCAAGTTGAAAGAACATACTTGGAGTATAAAATAAGTGGTATTTTCTTTTGGGTATCAGGAAAAATATCAAAGACAGTTAGCCAGTTCTCACTGCCGTATAAAACTAGTTGTTAGCCCTGGCTGGTGTGGCTCAGTGGATCAAGTGCTGGCCTACAAATCAAAAGGTCACTAGTTCAATATTCAGGGCACATGCTTGGTTGTTGTCCAGGTTCCCAGTGGGGGGCATGTGAGAGGCAACCACACATTGAAGTTTCTGTCCCTCTCTTTCTCCCTCCCTTCCCCCCTCTAAAAACATAAATAACATCTTTAAAAAAACTAGTTGTTAAAGGGAAAGGTGATTTTTAAGTGCAGTTTCACTTTTAAAGGCAGTTTTCAAGGCTTTGAAGTATTGTTTACTTTTTAAAGTGAGGTACCATTTTTGAGAATCTCTAAATTTGAAAACAATAGGCTTTTAAAAATGGGAAATGTTCAGGAACAGTCTTAATTTCATTTAATAATATAACTACCAAACATTCAATTAGTTTATAAAATAGAATTCTGTCGTTCAGTTTCTGGAAAACAATTTTACAAGGGCTTAAAGCTGGTTTTTCTTTCTTCTTTTCACTTGGAAAAATCATGTGACCTTTACAGGGTTAAATACCAGTGGTATTGGTTCAGATTCAGGAGGAATATCTTCCTTCAGATATTTGAGAAGTATATTGTCATTAGTTTGGAACTGAGAGAAATAAAAAAGGGAACACTATGCAAAGACTTAAACTGAAGTATTTTTTAGACAGTTTTCAAATTCTGTGAAAACTTCTATGTTGGCAATTATATTTATGTATATGATTTCAGAGTTTCAGGGCAAGGTTATTTGCATACTCATGATACTGTAACTGGAAACAGACACGTTGAGTAACAGGACAAGTTATGCCTGCTTCTCCCTGGCAACCTTTCCAAAGGGGCCTTAAACTGCGTGGTGTTGACTGAAAAGGCCTGGAGGGGCTGGAAAAACTGATCTTTTCAACCTGACTTTTAGCCTGGTTCTCTTAGTCAAGGGCATTTTTCTATTTCCTCAAACTTTGTAGGACCCACCAAAGTTTGCCTCTGGCAGCAGAACTTGTAATTTGGGCTTACTGTCATTAATATTTGGCATGAGTTTAGAAATTTCCAGAAATCTTTTATGTAATTAATGGGCTAATGTTCTGCAGTTGTAATAAGGTATAATTGTCACTCGTTTTCTCATCAAAAGAGTTGATATTTCAGACCCAAAACCTTTATAAAGGGTACAGGGGACTAGGGATCAAATTGGAGCCAGGCAGTACATTTAGAAATTAGATGTCACTTTCATTCTTTGACTAGAAACGTCATTTCCCGGGACCTGGGGGAAGCCCACAGTATTTTCTTGCAGAGGTTGAGCTTTGTGGAGAAGTGAGGCCCTGACACATCTTGAATCCTGCAGGTTGAGGGAAAATTTCAAATTCATTTCTATTCTCGGTGGAACAGTGTGTAACTTGCTCAGCCTTGGGGCAGCTAGTTGTTCCTGCTTTTGTACACATCGTTATAAACTTCCGGGGGAATTCCACCATCCGGTGCAAAGAGTGATCTCGGTTTTAGGAGACTGGCCTGCACCTACTACAACTTGGTTGCAGTTTCAAAATCCTCCCCCATCCAGTCCCCACCTTGATCCCAGTCTGACTCTTTCCACTTGACTGCTCTCTTGGGTCCTTAGTAAGTAGGTAGTTTGAATGCTGAACAAATGGGGAATTTTAAACTGAAACTGATGTGGAAGCTATTTTTTCAAAAAATCCTGAGAATTTCAATAGGAACAGTACCTCACCAAAAGACAACCAATTGATTGTAGTTCAGGCAAGCTGTTTTGATGCATCGAAAGTGCTTAAAGGATTGATTTCCTTGGTACAATAAGTACAAATCCTCCAGAAAACAAGAGGAAAGGAAAGAGAACCAAATACTTGTGCTCTCTGTGCTAAGCATTGTCTGTTTTTCTTTTTCTTTTCGTTTTTGCAGTAACCTTTGATGTAAGTAGCATTATTCCCATTCTCAGAGGAAACAGGCTTACAGTAGAAAAATAATTCAAGCAGAGCACTATGGAGCTACACAGATGTGACTAACACGAAGTCTGTGCTCCTTGATGCTTCCTCATTTTGGCCTCATGACGATCTGGGAGGTCCCTGGGTTATGAATAAGGAAACCGAGGTTCGGGGAGTTTAAATGAGTTGCCGAAGGCCACGCACCTACATGGTAGTGGAACACCAGACCCAAAATTAACAATTACAAAACCTACCTCCTTTAAAAGAGATAAAAGCTAGATAACGATACAGAGATCTATACATCTAAGGCCCTGAATTAAATATTTGTTAATTTAAAGCTCCATTACAGTTGCCTAACTTTGTAAATCAGTGCTTTGGGGATGTTACTGAAGTGTTGCAGGTGTTGATAACCTACACTGACCCCTAGGCAATTCCAGTGTTTAATAGACAGGGTTTAGAATACCTCCTGTGAAACTGATTCCTAAATATGTCAGGTCATGTCATTAGTTAATAGTGATTACTCCTTGTCTTAGAATCCCTGTTGCTGTTAGGAAAAGTTAGTAGATTCCGTTCTTCCTAAAAAAAATATTGTGCTGAATTAATTTTATCTTTTTCTCTGCTGGCTTATCCTTATCCCAACTCTGTTTCCATTGCTTCAAGATAAGTGGCATCTTCTTTATATATTTTTTTAAATTCTGACACTTTCAAACCTTTTCCAGTTGCTACCCAAACTTAGTGAAGTTAAAGGTTTTAAACCCCATTGCATATAGTTCTGCTGCTGTGGCTCTTAATGGGTTTCTATAACTATTTCCTGCTTACTCATATTAAAAGGATTTTTTTTAATCTTTGTGTGGTCTTTCTTTTACTTCTGCTGTCCCTTCCTCCTTCCCCCCTCTTCTTTCACATCTTTAGATCAGCAGGTTGCTTCTCCTTTTGATGAACATATTTTCACAAGTGGTCACTGCTTTTGAGAAGTCTCCAAGAACTGAGTAGAGATTAGATCATTGTATTTGAAAAAAATAGCGAAGCCTTGGCAGGAAGAGAAATCAAGGTGGTTACCAGGGCAGGGTCTTGTGCGATAACCTGCTTTTCACTTACAGTTTCTAACTGTGCATTGCTTGAATTTCTTACCCGTACTACTCACCCTGGCTATTAATCTGCTTTGGGAGGTAGGTGGTTCTGATTGTTTTATATCTCAGAGTCTCTGGAATAAAGAGTTCCCAGACCCGGTAACTATGAGAGCAAAACATTTAAACACACAGTAAAAATGAGCGGGTGGCAGAAAACTGAAAAAAAGACAGACCAAAACAGTTTTGACAGGTTAAATTTATCCTCACTCCCTGACAAAGGAAGTAGACTTGGAGGTTTATCTGCGAGGGTTTTTCAGCTCCACCCTTTCATGGGGAAGAACCATGCACTGGTTGCCGCTGGGGGTGGGGGGGGCGCAGAAGGTATTGGGGAGATGCATCATGAAATACTTCTGAAAGGGGACCCACTTTAGGAGCCCACAGTTACTCAGAAAACTCAGCAGTATTAAGTGAGGAGAAAGGGCCTAGTGATTCGGAGGACAGAATTGAAACTCCAAAATTTCTTCGTAGCTTGTCGTGAATATTTGTGTAGAACTTTGGAATACAGAGAGATGGAGTCAGTATCTACTTAAAAATTAGTTCTCGGTTTACCAAACACAAGCCAGGTAACAGGTGCTTATCTCCCTGATCCTCGGCTGCAAACGCTAAGGTGGATGCGTTACCTCCATTTGGCAGACGGGGGCTCTGAGCTTCTCGGGAGGTGGAGTCCTGTCCCAGGCCACCCAGCTAGTAGGTGCGGGAGACTGGATTGGAACCAAACACTTTTATCTGTGGACCCAGTGCCCTTGTTTTTATCCACTAAGCGGCAACGTGATTTCACGTCTGAGCGTTTCTTGGCCGAACAAGTTGGAAAACACTGGTTTCACAGATTAGAAATCACTAGTTGTGCGCCCCTGAATTCCCTCCCTAGCCACTGGAAGCTGCTGGATCGCTCCTGGCCTCGACATCCCTGTCTGCACAGTGCAGACGTCACCGCACCAGGCCCCACGCCCACCGCGCAGGGCTGCAGGGCTCCTGGGCCTCCGTGGTTCCCGCTCGGTGCGTTAGGCGCACCCCCTGGCAAACTCGGGTCGGCGCGAATGGCTGCCGGGGAAAAGCTCCGTCCTCAAGTGCACCGCGGCGCACGCAAAGGCGCAACCTCCGGCCTGGCAGAGCACCGGTAATAACAGGGGCCGGCTCTGTTCAAAGGAGAGTGGCTGTCCTAAGAGCAGACAGTGCGGCAGCTATTAAGTAATAAAAAATACTGGCGGGAGTACCCCTCCCGCCTCTCTCGGCGTCCTTCCGCACCCGCGGGCGTGCCCGCTGGGCGGAGGGCACCTGGGGGAGGGTGGGCCGCGGCGCGTGCGCGAGCTGTCAGCTGGCCCCGCCCCCGGCGTGCGGCCCCGCCCCCGCCCGCCCGCCCCGCCCGCCCCACTCCCTCCCCTAGCTCTCCGGGTGTGGGGCGGGCTGGCGGGCGCTGCGGCTGCCGGGTTGCTGCTTCCTCGGGCCATTTTGCTGAAGAGCGACCGGGAGGAGGAGCCGCCGAAGAGACCCTAGGCGAGCAGCGGCGAGCCGGAGGACTCGGCAGCAGCGCGGGCCTGGGCTTTCCTCGATCGCGGGGATCTCGAGGGGCGAAAGGATCGCCAGGGAGGGGGACCGGAGAGCCGCGCCCGCCGCGCGGCGCGCCCCTTCCCGCCCCCTGCACCATGAGCTGGGGTACCGAGCTCTGGGTAAGTGAGGGGCTGGGCCCGCGGGGCTGCGGGGGAAGGTGCCCGGCGCGCCTGGGCAGGGAACGCTGGCCGGGCTGCCGGGGTGGAGGCGATGGCGCGCGGGTCCGGGTGCCCCTCGCGGGCCTTGGCCGCAGCAGGAGGTGCGAGCCGGATTCACCCTTCCGAGGCGAGGGGAGCGGGTGTGGGTCCTCGCGGCGGCCTGAGCAGGGGTGCGGGTCTGGGTCCCCCAGGCGGTCGGAGGCCAGCGGTGTTCGTAGGGAAGAACCTCAATCCCTCCGGGTGAGTAACCGAGGCGCCGCGAACTGGCTTCGATGGGGGCGTGGAAGCCCTCGGCTTCGGGGGGCCGCGTTATGTATTAGGGCGCGCAGTCCCAAGTTCGTGGGGCTGCTCTCCGTGCACGGAGGCGCGGCCGAGCAGGCTCTGCTCCCGGGGGCGGGGCGGCCCCGGTGGGGCCGGGTCCCACAGTCTGGGTTTGGGGGCGCGGGATCGGGAAGCGGTGACTTCCTTCTAGAGGCGAGGACTTTCTGACCTGTGGCGGTTTGGGGCGCATTTGCATCGCTCTCGGTGGGAAGCTCAGATCCTGATTTTGATGCGGAGACTGCGGCGTTTACCCTGGAGGGGAAAGTTTGGGGGGATAACCTTCAGAAAGAGGCATTCGCGGGGTAATAATTCTTCAACTGCTCAGAGGAAACAGTTGAAAATGGGGAAGGCTGGCGGCGAGGGGCGCCCCACAGAGGTCCTTTGCCTGAGGGTACGGTGGGTAAATCAGCGGCGTAGTGCCGGGAATCCTGCGTCCCGCACCAGGGCGAACAGGGAATGCCCGGCAGCGCACAGGCCGCCCCGAGAGCACAGGCTGTGGGGGGCGCGATGGGACTGGCGTCCCTGCCTTCCTCTGGATTCCCAGGGAGGTCACTGGGCGAGGGATGGGCAGCGCAGGGTCCGGCGGGGGGAGTGGAGGAAATCTCAATTACGGCACCGAACCGTCCTCCGGACAAGACATTTCCCATGATGAACTGGAAAGTGCCTCTTTTCGGAATTCCATTTGGAAAGGGTGTGGAGCGGCAAGTGTGGGGTGGTGGTTGCTCTCTGGGCTGAGTCCAAGGAGGCTCACCCCGAAATAAAACAAGGGTAGAGCTACAGAAACAGAGCGCATCCTCCTTTAATTATTTTTTTTTGCTTTAATTGTTCTTACATAACCATTTCTTAGACTCAGAAGCACCTACGGTTATTAACCAAAATCCTGAAGGCAATGGCCCCTTTAAATTAAGATAATCCATTTAATAAACATCCTCTGTCTAAAGGAACCCGAGAGTTTTGGCTGATGTTTACAAATATTCCTCTTTAAAATAAAATAAAAAGATGGTTGAAAATATTTGCTCACACCTAATTAGGCAGAATCTACCGTTTTAAATGTATTTATTTCCTCTTCTGTCCCTGCTCCACTCCCTTTGGCTGTTTTCAGCTTAGCTGGGGGAGGGGGAACAAATCAGAAGTGATTTTTATCAAGAGAACGGAAATTTCGGCACAATCTTCCCCCCACTTGTTTAAACAAGAAAAAGGGATTCTGGGGAAAAAACTACAGTATATCTCTGAGCGAAATAGGCTGTGGTTAAAGGGACCGAACACAGGGGGTATTCCACCCCCTGCGACGCTGGTGCATGCTACAGAAGCTGACCCAGGCAGGGGAGCGGCCGCTAGAAGGGAAATGATCAACCAGGCCCAATGGCCTGCGTTATTCTGTGCACTTGGCGGGGGGCGCAGTGGAGGGGTAGGGAGGAGCTGTTGAAGATAAATGGGAACTGCAATATATGTGAATGATGCGAAGTCTTGGATTTGTTTCAGAGAATCTGGGGTGGTAGCGGGGGGGGGGGGGGGGGGGGGGGGCACCGCCATGGAAGAAAGGCGTCAGGCCCTGACCGGTGTGGCTCAGTTGGCTGGGCGTCCCTCCCCCCAAGCGCAACCACACCTGTTGGGTCCCAGGTCAGGGCACTTGCACAGCCTGCAGGTTTGGTGCAGGTTTGGTCCCGTAGGGGGCGCGCGAGAGGTGACCAATGGGTGTTTTCCCCCCTCTCTTGCTCCCTCCCTTCCTCTCTCCCAACAAAACGACCAAACAGACAAATAAATTATTAAAAAGGAGAAGCAGTCATGAGTGACCGGGCCATTGTCGAAGCTGGGTGATGGGGACAGGAGGGCGCATGACGCTGTGCTTTCGACTGCTTGTGCTCAAGCTTTTCTACAATAAAACTAACTGGAAAAGATTTTTAAGGAGGGAGGTTTGTGAAGCGCTTGACCTTTTTTTTCGCTTGGTAAGTTTATGAGGAAGAGTGAGTCAGTTCGCAATTGTGTATATGCAAGTATACCCGGGGAGGAGTTGTTGCTGTTGTTGTTCTAAAGACGTTCGTTGGAGTATCGGCTTTTGCCCTTCGAGTTTAATGGAGGGAAAGGAGTAACACATTTATTTGCACTAATAAGCGAAGTGCAAAATCTGAGTTTTAAGATGAAATACGAAGAAGTAGGAAGGCAACAAAATGTCTATTTTCAGTTGCCTTATTTTATTAGTATTTGAATTTTTTTTTAAAAAGGACTCACGAAGGGTTCTGAAAAATAAACTCTAGTTCTGCAGTGTGCGGTGTGCTGAGCGGTGCTGGGCAGTGTCGGCCGCCCAGCCAGGGCAGCGACTGGGGGTTTTCCACGAATGGTGGCGTTGGGGTCGTGCACATGTGTCCTAAGATGATGACGGGGCGATCAGGCATAACTTGGCCGAGTCACACTTCTAGATGGAGAGAGGCGGAGCTATGGTTTGGGTGCCCGGAATGATTTGCACCATGTGGCTGCAGTGTTCATAGCCCTCCACAAATAGCTTCCGGTGCCCGCACACTTTTAGGGCTTTTTTTCAAAGTCCATATAGACGTAAAAAAATCTTATATCTCCTCAGGTGAATATAGCACTACAGACTGTCCATTGCATCCTATGGAGAACTTCAGTCTTAGGTCTGCTTTTGGTCCCATAAGCTCTCTCAGAAATGACATACAGACTTTTAAAAACTACAGGTTTCTAATGTGCACTCTACATGAAAGGTTTACTCTCTACCCACATCCTGCTTTGTAGAGGGAGTAAAACCTCTCTCTCTCTCTCTCTCAACACTTGTACAGCAGTAAACTTTCATATTCTAGGAAATTGTTAGAAATGTCAGGAAGTTATCGTACAACTATAAAAGTGGAATCAAAACCCGTAATTTGTAATAACTTTATTGGATTAGTTTGTATTTAAAGATTTTTATTTATTTATTTTTAGAGAGAGGGGAAGGGAGGGAGAGAGGGGGAGAAACATCCATGTGTGGTTGCCTCTCTTGCGCCCCCTACTGGGGACCTGGCCAGAAACCCAGGCATGTTCCCTGATCTGTATCCAAACCGGTGACTCTTTGGTTGGCAGGCCAGCACTCAATCCACTGAGCCATGTCAGCCAGGGCCTATTGGCTTAGTTTGTATTTAAACTGCGGCTTTCTACTCTAAATCAGGTCACAGTGTAAATGGCTGTTTTAAAGGGATTGGGTTACAATAAAATTGTTTCTGTACAACCATTCATAACTTTGCGTTTAATCAAGGTTTTAGATTTTTTATTGAGCAGCTACTATGTGCAAGACACCCATCTGAATCTAAGTTACATTATATATGTTGAAGGATACCGACTTATTTTGGTAAAGATGTACAAAGGAGGTCTTAACCCTGGCCCACAACATCAGAGTCAAAAGAGAGATTTACATTTGTTTGTCAGAAGAACCAAATGAACTTACTCAAAACTTTGTTTTAAAAGTCAAGATAACAGGGTAAATTAGGTCACACTGAGTTATTGAAGTTGTGACTGGTCATTGAGAAATGGCAAGGCAAGAGTTCCTTACATTTGAAGTTTTTTTTTCTTTTTTTCTTACCTACTTATTAGAAAGAAGTGACAAGTTATGGAAGTATCAGGTCAACGTTTTATTAGCTTGATCATTGCTGTGAAGTGAGAATAAATCCATTTGAAATTTTAGCTTTCCTCATAACTGTTCTGATCTTTACAGGTAGCAAATTACTGGGCGACAGAAACAGCTTTTGTTCCCAGTGTCCTCGCTGCCATCTTTATTTGTTTATCTCGGCACTAATAAGAAACAGAGGAGCCCGAAACACTAAAAGCAAGAAAATGGACAGAGAGCCTTGGTCAGAATGGCTCAGTCGGGTGGGCGTTGCCCTGCAGACCGAAAGGTCGCTGGTTCGATTCCCTGTCAGGATCCGTGCCCCGGTTGTGGGTTTAGTCCCCAGTCGGGGGCGTGTGAGAGGCATCTCAAACACATCGAGGTTTCTCTCCCTCTCTTTCTCCCTCCCTTCCCCTCTCTCTGGAATCAATGAAAAGAAAAAAAAGTGAACAGAGAGACCTGAACAAGACAAATTGGTTCACTTAGTAAAAAACCACCTGTGTCGCCTGTAGGTAGGCTGTTTTTAAACCTGTGCCTGTAGAACAACGCTGGGCACACGTTGCACACTCAGCACCATGCTGACTGCGGTGACCGGCTGTGGAATGCACCCCCGAGAGCTGCGATGGAAGAGTTACCTCCCACTGTCCTGGGAACAATGCCTGACTCATGTAGTAGGAGTCTGATAAATATTTATTGAGTAAATGAATGAATCCTTCTTCCCCCTTTTGTTTTAACATTTGTTTTTTTAAAGTAATGGGAGAATAATTTTAACACCTTTCTGCACTTCAGTGGTTGCAAGCACTATGTACAATTCTTTTTTAAAATTAAATGAATTTTTTTTCATTTGTTATAATTCTAGGCCCCTCTCTCTTTAATAGACTTTATTTCTCAGAGTGGTTTTCGTTTCATGGCAGATTGGGTGGAAGGTACAGAGATTTTTCCTGTATACTCCTTGCCCGTGAATGTTCGAGCCTGGGTACCTTTTCCACCTCTAGAATAGGGCTGGGAGATTTCATTTCTTTTCTGTTGTTCGTGCTGCTAATGCCTGATGGGTATGTGTGTGTTTATCGTAGAACACTTGATAGTGTGTTAAAACTTTAAACTGATTCTTCTTCGTTTTGAAGTAATGGACTATAAATAGTTCCAGGTTTTGGAAAATTATCTTATTTCCTCTTCTTGCTGCAGAATACTAAATGGAGAGCGGTTCACAGCTGTCCACCACTCTTTCTGTTTAACCCTTCAGAGACGCGTGTGGGGACCAATATAGCAAGAACGATAGGGACACATCACATCTGGGACTGTGGAGCATCGAGAGGAACCACCTCAGACGATAGATTAAGTCAAGTGTAGATAGAATCAAGTTCAATTTCGTCAGCCCTTTCCCTCCATTGAAAGGAGCTTTGCACAGTCTTTTCCTGTCAGTAAATATTAAACATAACCTGGGAGGTCTGGAGATTTTGTGGTTGATATTTACATATCAGCTGTTGCCTTCTCCTTGTGCATTAGATCTAGTCCCGAATGTTTATTTAAATCGCCTTTCCGGTAGGTCAAGCTGCATGTCAAGCGCCATAAGGCGGTTTTGTGAGTGTCTGTGCTCACCGGGTGACACATTTTAAGTCCTGCTTCACATTCGTGTGACAGAGAAAGTGCCTCTTTGAAGGGCCTGTCAGGTAGCACCCCCCCCCTAGCTAAAGCTAATATTGTGTTTCCTGCAAGTATTACTCATACATGTTTCGTCAACACCACCCACACTTTAAAATAAGGCTTTATTTTGACACTGAAAAATTGCAAGCTACCGAGAATACTTGAGTTCCCTGGGAAATTAATCTAATTAGACTGTAGGATGTGGGTGTGAAGTCTTCTGGAATTAGTGTTTGTAACGAAATATTTGTTTCCTGTTTTAGTGATGTAGACTTATACTAGCTCGAACCGAATGGTGTGTCTAGTTTAAAGCTTTTAAACATCATAAAGGGCCTAATACGTATATTAGAGAGTTGCCTGAGAGCACACACGTGTTTAATATTGATTGATCCTAGTCCTCCAGTCGGGACCACCTTTAGCTTGTCCACCTCACCTGGTTTGTAAATTCTGTGATTCTGTGTTAAATTTTTGTGATGCTTAACAGCCTCACTTGTTTAATGCTACAAATAGATTCAAACCACCACCAGCAACAACAAAAAAGAGATGAAACTTTCAATTTGTTGTTGCAAAAGTTAGAATACCTGTTGACATTTAAGTCATGATACCATATTAGCTATATTGTGTTATTTTTCTTTTAGTTTAGACCATACCATTCTAGTAATTAGAATGTGATTTGTTAAAAAGTAATAATTAATTCTTAGACTAATGTCTGGGATTTTAGTGTACATATTTTAGCAACTCCGGTTTCCTCTCTACCTTGTACTTCTCCACTCTCTTTATGGGTTAAAAAACTAAGAATAGCATATAATTACATGAACTTTATGGTTCTTTTCATATTTTCACATGCACCATTCCCTGTTGCCATAAACACTGTTGAATAATTGTCATCGACTTTGCTAATTATCTAGAGCTTATCATGTCCCCAGTGCTGTGCAAAGTTTTTCCACCCATTGTCTTATTTATTCTTCACAGGAATCCAGTGAGGCAGGTGCCTTTCAGTGGCAGGCTCAGAGAAGAAAATTCTAAGATGAAGTTAGGAGCACCAAGTTTTATTGGGAAGCAGCACCTGTGAGCAGAAAAGGGAGCAGGTGGGATTAGGCAGGAGCCATTCGGCCACCACGCCACCCGACAACGTCTCCCAGGCCAAACAGGAGCTCCAGGGCAAAGATCACCCGTTCCAGGAGTCTCACGTGGACAGAAACAGGCCAGGCCCTTCTACCACTGCCTTCTCATTCGTGGGCCAAGGACGGTGTCACCTTGGCTACCATCTTACTCAGTCATTGGTTGGGGGTTGCTATAAGAAGACCATGACCTTGGTTCAAAAGCTGAGGCAGACTCTAAAGGAAGCTGTCTTGCTAACCACACTCCTTGCATCTGAGCAGTGACTCCTTTCTGGAAAGACGATTGAATGGCACATTCCTACACTGTCCACACTATTCCCTTTCACGAGAGTGAGTTGAAGTTCAGAAGGTAAAGTGACGTGCCCAAGGTCACAGTGTAGAAAGGAGAGATCAAATCCCAGGTCTTTGAGGCTCGAGAGCCCACCTCCTCATCTTTTTCCAGTTAAGGCCTTCAAAAATTATTATTGTTTCAACTCTTTACTTATAGAAAATGTGCCAGTGTGCTTAAAGAAAAGAACATTATGAGTCCTTATGTACTCCGCACCCAGCTTTTAGATCATCGGTGTCACGGCCTGCTGGCCTCATCTGTGTGCCCCCCGCCCTGTGGGTTTTCCCCTGGTCTTCTCTGCCGCAGATTGCGATGCTGCTGTGCTCCCCTGCTCTTCCGAGGAATCATGTGGAGAACGCAAATTCTCCCCAGCTCTTTTTTTTTAACATTTTATTTATTTTTAGAGAGAAGGGAAGGGAGAGAGAAACACATCCATGTGTTTGGGCTGCCTCTCACCCGCCCCCCACCGAAGACCTGGCCCACAGCCCAGGCTTATGCCCTGACTGGGAATCGAACCGGCAGCCTTTATGGTTGGCAGGCCGGCACTCAGTCCACTGAGCTATACCAGCCATGGCCTCCCCCATTCTTTAAAATATGAAAGCAGAAGAGAGTACCGTGTTAAGCACCTGAGGCATCTTTTTTCAGGACCTTATGTTACTTAATTAATTATTTAATTTTTTAGATTTTATCTATTTTTAGAGGGAGGAGAAGGATGGAGGAAAATGAGGGAGAGAGAAATATCGATTGGTTGCTATTGGCACCCACCCCCAGAACCCACAACCCAGGCATGTGCCTAGACTGAGAATAGAGCCAGTGACCTTTCACCTTGCAGGACACACTTCACGCCCAACCAACTGAGCCACACCGGTCAGGGCTTTATGTGGGGAATATAAACGCATCGTTTCCTAACCTAACAAGGGCCCTGTGAGTTGAATCACCTTACAGATGAGTTTCAGAGGTAAAGATACTTACCTGACTCACCACAACGATGGAAACTAGGGCTGGAATTTAAATAGTTTTTTTTTTTTCTTTCTGACACCAAACAAAAGCAATTTAAAAATGCCTGGCATCTTCTATGTGAGTGGCTTGCAATCCCTTTTCCCCCCATCCCGTCACTGTTGTAGGTTTTGCTTTCTAAAGCATTCGAGGTTCCTCATACCGAGTCATTGAGAATGAGTGACTCAGCACTGAGTGCGCAGGCGCAGCAGACGCAGCTATGAATGAAGCTTCCTCGCATCCCAGCAGGTGTTTCGTGCTGTGTCTAGTGAGTCCCCCACTCTTTCAAATCCAGAGTTTCTTTTTCCTCTTCTAATTTGCAGAAATGAACGTGTACAGGTGTTAGATAGTACGAGTAGTGTCAGGTTTCCGATTCTGTGTCTCCCAGAGGTGTGTCTGGGTGAAACGTTTCTTTAACTCAGTCGAGAAAGAACGAAGAAGATATCGACCGCTTTGGAGGCGCTCCGGCCGTCCCACGCAGGGCTTTGCAAGTTTTGGGTCTTGAGGAGCGTGAAACGAAACATGTTCCCTCCTATCTTTGGCAAAAGAAAACCTGGCACCTTTACAGGAAGCCGTTCCCTTTGTACTTCCATTTACATAACCAAAACCGAGAGCGGGTTCCTGAGATGCCCTGCGACGCCCAGCAGGTTCCGGGGAGAGATGGCGTGGGTGCTCCCACGTGAGGGAGACGGCTGGGCAGGGCCCGGCCTGGCTGCCCGGCTCGCCTCCAGTGCCTCCCGCGCCGTGCACTGGTGTCGGGCAAGTCCGCGCGTCTGCGCTCCTGGCTTCCCCCACCTGACCTGCGAGCCCCGTGCTGACGCTTGCCTCCTCTTCACCACGGAGAGGAGAGCTTGTCTGTGAAGTGCTTGCTTGGAGATTGTTGGGTGAGGCGATGGGTGATACAAATTAGGGTAGTCACGGGGAGGATTAAAGGGAAGAAACCCTGTTCCTCAGGAACAAGCTGCAGCACCTCCTGTCCCAAGAAGGACTCATGACAGATGAGCCCCTCACTGTCCCCGACATCAAATCTTCACAGTCAAGTCTTTGTCCTTGGGTTTAACATTCTGTTTACATGTTAATATAAAGTAAGACAACCTGACAGTAGGAAAACGCCTGGACGTCCAGGTGCAGTCCTGACGCCTGGAAATCGTTGCTTTGGAAAGGAACTCTGGAGTTTAGGAGAGCATGCATGTTTATCTCTTTCTTTAAAAAAAATATATATAATGCACTGAAAAACACTAACCATACCAATTTTTATTTATTAATTTTTTTCCCTTTATTGATTCTAGAAAAAGGGGAAGGGAGGGAGAAGGGGAGAGAAACATCGATGTGAGAGAGAAACATGGATCAGTTGCTTCCCGTACGCACCCTGACTGGGGACCGAACCCCGCAACCCAGGCATGTGCCCTGACTGGGAATTGAACCGGTGACCATTCAATTTGCAGAATGAGTCTCAACCAACTGAGCAGCACCAGCCAGGGCAACCATACTAACTTTTAGTAGTATACTTGAGTTTACACAAAATATAATTTTAATGTTGCCTTTGAGGGGCAAATAGTTCTCTTTGGCTATTATTACCACTTTTTAAAAAAGTTCTACTGAAGTTACATTATTTCCCCCCAAAAGAGGGATATTTGCTGCTTGAGATATCTAATGAATTGTTCTATATACCAGCTGAGTGTGAAATTCATTTCTTCTTAGGAAAGAAAGCTAAGAAGTTTAAATTATTTGCATATAGGACAGATATATAGATATATAGATATACACACACATATATTTTTTATATATGTAAATGCTTGACAATGTTTGTTTGGACAAAGAAATTTTGGTTTCATGAGTGTGTATGTGAATTTAAAATATATTGTCAAGCATGACATTAAATTTTTTAATTTAAATTTTACTTATTCTTAAAAAAATAGTTTATCAGGGGATGCAAAGTACAGCACAGGGAATACAGTCAATAATACTGTAATAACTATATATGGTGCCAGGGGGGCATTAGACTCATCGGGGGATCACCTCATGAGTTATTTAAATATCTAAGCACTATACCGTATACTTGAAACTAATATAATATTGAATTGTAATTGGAAGAAAAAAGTAGAGGCTCTTTTTAGATGAAAAAAATTGGTCATCTATTTGCATTATTTAATTTTCAAGATACTAAGGCATACATGAAAAATAACCAAATGAAATTATAAAAATTATATGCCATGATGAGTAAGTATCATTGAGATTTCTACGTTGTGTCCACAGTTTCTCTTTTTGGAACATCTACTAAGTGCCAGGAGCACGTTCTTGTTGTCACGTAGCTTCCAGTCTGGCAGGGGTGCCACCGGGTGGACAGGAAGTTACAGTGCCGTGTGACAGGGGCCAAGGGAGGTCACTGCATGGAGACAGGGACTCGGGGGGACTTGTGGGGCGTCCAGGTGCAGTCCTGATGCCGTGGTAAGTTGTCCAGGGGAGGGAGGTGGCACGGTTGCGATCGTGACCTGGACAGCCTTCTGGGAAGAGGGAGAAAAAGCCGCATGCAAAGGCTCTGATGTAGAGGAGGACACAGAGCTTGAGGACGAGCAGAGCACAGAAGGAGGAGCCTGCAAAGACAGACCAGCTGGAAACCACGCGAGGACTACGGCTCCACCTGGAGGGCACTCGGTTACCCTTGAGCTGCTGAAAGCAGGTAGCTGCGGGCCAGGTCTAATGCCCCCCTGGCACCATATATAGCAGGCTTCTGACTGCGGTGGGAAGGTCGGGAAGGAGCAGGCTGAGCTTGGCCGGTTGGACTGTGTGAGTTGAGAGAGAGAGCACCCCCGCATTCTTATACGGTGGGATTAGCTAGGGGGTCCTGGGTGCCTGAAGACCCGGCAGTGTACCTCTCGAGGGGTGAGCCAGGGGCTGGGAGGGCGAGGCCAATTCCCTGTTTTGGCTGGCAGGTTAACTAGTGGATTAGCTTTGGGTCCTTTTCATTCACCAAGTGGGCAGAAAATCAAAACCTGCAGTCTCTTCTTTTTTGCCCTCTCCGTTTCCCTTCCTGTGGCTGGAGATGACCCGCACTAACTAAATTCCCGAGACTGATGACCCAGCCAGGGGTGTATCCATTAGGAGACTTTGTATTTGCTGAGCTGCACACTTTCTCCCTGGAGGCCCATCTATGTGGAGAGCTAAATTCTATGCAACATTTCTAGGAGCGCACACAATCAAAATGGATTTGAATTAATTTAATGGCTTGTGACAGCAAACTATGGAAAGCCTAAGGCAACTATCGCTTCTAGAGGGAGAGATCTACATTAAGGACAGAACAGAGTCTGTTTTATAGATGCTATGTAGATCATTCCTTTTCTTTGACGTGTTCTTCCTTTAGAGAGACTACAGAGTAATTAGTATGTTCAGACCTTTTCAATCTCATCTCTCTTCAGTCTTGCATCCCTGAGATTATATCCGGTGCCCTGATTGGATGCTAGGTGTTCTGTCATCTCACTTGCCAGCCTTTCCCAGACTGGCAAATCTGAGAATCTGAACTTGCAAAAGCTCTCCAAGGTCATCCTGACGTGGCTCAGGTAGCACTGTGACACTTTGATTCCTTCTCCTGCATTCCCAGGCTTTGCTGATTTTTATTCTTTATAACAAATGTGAAACCCAGCAATATTTTGGAGTTACCTTCTTACCCTGACGGCCACTTGTGAACGACATCAGTATTCTAAGGTGTTCTTTATTCCTCGTGGAATAAATTGTCTTGTTGTTGTTTACTCAGGTACCCTGATAAGTCCTTGCTAATTCATTCAACAGTTATTACTGACCACCCACCCACTGTCTGCCAGGCTCGTTCGAGGCGAAGGGAACGTGGCCGTGAACCAAACAGTAAAAACCAATGACAACAACAATTGCCCTTCTATGTGATCTCTATAGAACGTGTCTGATCCCAACAAAGGCTACGGAGAAAAACAAGGGTGTAAGAGACGGAAGCACTGTGGTTGATGAGGAGAAGAGGGGTGTCGTGCTGGACATTTTGCAAGATGCCTGTCAGATATGCAAGTGCCTGATAGCCAGTGCGGCGATTTCCTACCAGTGCACTGCCAGAATGCTGGAAACGTGCAGTGCGTGACCATTTAGTCAGGGGCACTGACCTCTTTTCCCTCAGATCGTCAAATAAAAGAATGACAACGGCCAACACAACAATAGCCGTCCGGTGTGAATGCCCTGTCTTGAGCCATGGGTCATACAGAAGAGTTACAGCTTATTGGTCACATAATGAGGTTGCTTCTGATTGGTTAAAGGTTGGTACCAGAAATCCTTATATAGGCACCTGATCTTTTAAAAAGTCACTTTGGAGCCAAAACTGTAGGCAATTACTATTATTATTATTAATTGTTATTATTATGATTACTTTGGTAAATCAATCAAAATTATACCTTTTTTTGGTCAGATCAACAAAAAACGCACTTTTCGGTGTGTGGTAGAGTTTCAGCAGCGAGTGTGTGCGCCGTGAGGAGGGCGAGGTTGAGAAGCACTGGGCTAGTCGGCAGTCCGGTGTGCGCCTGGCGCTCGGGACCGGGCCAGGCCGCTTGGGTCCGACGGCGCAGTGCACCTTGGGGAATCAGGAGAGCAAGCATTAAAATGGTAGCATTCTAAGCTCCTGGCACAGTGATATTCCTCCAAGCATGCCTCTTTAACTTTAGGACTCTGTCACTTAGCAGTGACACTGTTACGTTATGTTGCCCTTTTGGACAGTGGCTATGCTCTGTGTGCCGAACTGTTTATCTTACTGAGAATCATTAGGTGAAACTTGTTTTGGGTTGGGAGGGGTACAGACTGTGGAGTAGACTGGTTTTGTAAACTGTCCTAACAGCGTGGTAAACAGATCTGGAAGCTTTGATAGGCTTAGAAGTAAAACTAATGTACCAATTCATAAATGGGCCACTGATGGACACTTGGTTTGGGGGAGTAATTGGAAATCAGTGTCATACGTGCATTATTTTAACAGGTTTTTGCAGATGGTCTAATAGTTTCTACTCTACTTCTCTGAAAGCTGCCTGTGTACTTGTTTTTGTTCTGGCATTTGAGGGTGAATAGAGAATATTTAGAATTATTCAATTCACGCCCTGTCGACCGAGATCTGTGTCGTACCTGATAGTAATTTTTCTCTCAGTTTTTCTCAGAGACAGCTTAAAATTGGTAACACTCTTCACCAAATAAACTGGATTGGGGGGAAATCTGCTTCTTGCTGTTAAATTCATGTGACAGATTCTGTTTTGCGAAAACGGCCTCAACCATCTCTCCCATCCCACATACTCTTCCTTTTTTTTCCAAATAACTTTTTTTAAAGGTTTTATTTATTTATTTTTAGAGAGGGAAGGGAGGGAGAAAGAGAGAGAGAGAGAGAGAGAGAGAAACATCAATGTGTACTTGCTGGGGGCCGTGGCCTGTGAAAGAATTTTACCCGTCCGTCCATCCCGCGGTATTCATCTCGGCTGCGGATGTTCATTAAACATGCATAATACACAGAATCTGTCATGAATCTGTGGGGATAATAGAGAACATGGCTACACCCTTTAGTGGGGAGAGCCCTGTTCCTTTGTCCCAGTGGGTTTTTATTGAGAAAGTAGACACAGTTTGTGGATTCACAGTCTGGCAGAAGGGATCAAAGGGAACAGGTAACTTACAAAGATGCTAACAGAGTCCCTGTTGTGATTCCGAGCAGAGATTGGAGTTTTATCATATGAAAAGGACTATATGGCTTAAGGGGTTAGTTTTGGTTTCCTGTCTGTGCTTTCAAATTCTAAGTTAATAACATCCTCCAGCAAACAGATCTCACAGGATCTTGCATATTCTATGTCCCAGGCCTGATTACCTCGGTGGTCTGCAGTCTCCGGTCTGAGCTGCCCCTTTGGCTGTTTGCTTAGCCCTGAGAAGGACAGGAGACAGAGGCAGCCAGGAGACTTGGATTTAAGTACAAAGACTCAGGCTAAGAGGGGGCAGGGGTTGATGTCGATCACCCGTTCCTTTCCACAGCCTCTTCATTTCCACAGCCTCATGAGTCTTATTCCAGAGGCCTTTACGTGGTCAGCACCTGTCTTAGGTTGCCCCTTCATTAAGGAGTCTTACCCGTCATTGGTTAACTGATCAAGAATTTAAAGGCCAGGCACAGAACAGGTAGCGTTCATGCCAGGGGAATAAGTTTTGTCTCCTTAGTGGCTCCTGGTCCGGAGGTCTCTTACTCAGCCTAAGTCACAGGAGGTCACAGCTTCCTGAGACCAGGCAGGGTGGTCCCCAACAGTGGCCTGCAACCCAGGCATGTGCCCTGACTGGGAATCAAACCTGCAATGCTTTGGTTCACAGCCCACGCTCAATCCACTGAGCTACGCCAGCCAGGGCTGCACATGCTCTTTCAATATGACCTGAGACTCCTTCCGTTGAGGGGTGGGAGAGGGCTCTCGTCCCCTCCCCGTGAACCTCGGCAGCTATTCGTCCTGCTCTGACCAGTAGAATATGGTAAAAGTGACAGCATGTGACTTTTGAGGCAGGAGCATACATATGTCGTACACTTTTGCCTTGCTCTTCTGAGGTGCTTACTCTGAGAACATGGCACCATATTGTTAGGGAGCTCCATGTGGGGAGACCATGTGGGGAAATCGACAGTCCTGATCGGCTGCCAGCCATCTGAGTGAGAGGCTTCCAGATAATTCTAGCTCCCAGCAGTCGAGACCCCACAGCCTACGAGCCTTTCCAGTCAGGGTCCCAGCCGAGGAGGAGCAGAGACAAGTCGTCCCTGCCAAACTGCTGACCATAATAAAATGGTTCTTGCCCAGTAATGTTTGGGCAAGATTTGGGGCAAAGTTTGGGGGTGATAGGTTAAACAATAGAAACTGGGACAATAGCCTTGGATGTCACAGAGCTGGTAACACTACCCTTGTTCATGTGTTAAAGAATGGGCTTGCTGTGCGTTCTTTTGTTCTCGCCTGAAAATAAACTATGATCACTTTCTCTGTGAAGAAAACCCTGAATATATGAAACTGAAAGTTGGGGAACATTCCAGAAGTTTCTACACATGTCTTCTCTGAAAACAATGGGATAGGAAACTGAGACAGTCTGACATAAAGACTCACTGTCAGAGGCAAGAACCTCCTCAGCCCAAGCTCGCCCCGAGGTTCCTGACACAAGAGCGTGCACCCTGAAATGGTGATTCTGTTAATTCTTTGTAAAAATCTCGAAGAGTTTTTACATTATTGGATTAACCAGCAACCCACAGAAGGGATATTTTGTTGCAATTTCCTTTCGGAAGAAATGGTCTTGCCGGTTGTTTTCCCCTCAAATTCATTTCCACTTCTTTGAAACGCAAGCCACGCTGCTCCGCTTCAGAAGTGCGTTTGAGAAATACCGAGTAAAGGGCAACATTTTCTATAGGCTTAGCTGTGAAGTGCCATCCGTCCCCTGGGGGCAGCGAACCCGCAAACTAGAGCTGGGGCGCAAGGGTCCAGGTGTCTCTCTGCGGCGCAGTCACTCGGCGTCCTCACCCTCCGAGGGACCAGAGGGCCTGCGGAGGCTGCTCGTGTCCCAGTTCGTTTATTTTAGGCCCTGACCGGTGTGGTTCGGTTGGTGGGAGTGTCATCCCTGCACCCAAAAGTTGCAGGTTTGATACCCGGTCAGGGAACGTATCTAGGTTGCAAGTTCAGTTCTCAGTCAGGCACGTTCGGGAGGCAACGGATCGAAGTTTCTCTCTCCCTTGCTCTCTTTCTAAAATCAGTAAATGTATCCTCGGGGGAGGGTTAAAAAATTCTATTGTTCTTATAATATTTCTCCAATTTAGTCAGTATTGCTCAAGAGTATGGGTCAAGAGCCAGACTGCTCGGTGTATAGCTGAATACTAACTAGCTTAGTTCCTTCACCTGTCAGATGGCGATAATGATAGTGCCTCCATTGTAGGGCTGTTGACACTCCTCGATGAGTCCACGGACACTCGGAGCAGTACACGGCTGCCACCATGAGCTGTCCGAATACTGGCTGTCATTACTTGTCTCCACACATGGCTGGTCGTGATGCTGTTTCGTTCCCGTCTGGAATTCCATGTTGAAAAGAAACCGAAAGAGTACACACTTCTGTGGGGTGCTGTGCAGAGTGATCAATGAATTGGGTGTGAACCAAGCTGCGTGACCTCAGCTCCCTCCAACTCGAGTGTTCGAGGGTAATCCGAGTGCCGGGATCGGCTGACACCGGCGTGTCGGTCCTGGGAGCACTGATTCATAATAAATGGGGAGTAGGTCAATGTCAAGAGCTGTAGCTCGACTACTTCCAAGGCTGGGAACTCCAGTTAGACGTTTTATGTGTAGCTCCCACACTGTAGCTCAAAGAAATGCTAACAATGTTAATAGTAGGTTTGTAAAAGGTTCAACAATTTAAAAAGCGGTATATAAATAGAACCAGGAGGTGCATTCTTTAAGCTGCCCAGCACCCTGTCCATGGATTGAATGTCTTGGGTGTAACTCTGTAGGGGAAAAAAAGAAAAAATCTGGGCCCTGTTGTTGGTTCGTTGTTTATTTTCTCAGTTTGGTAGGTAAATAATAGCACGCCCAAAAAACTTTTAGGCAGTCGAGAGCTACATGTCTAGATAAAAATATTCAGCTGCTTGATGGAAACGGAATGCAGGGCAACGACTTGCCTTCTCGGCTCTCTGGGTTTCTCTGGATTATGAAGTTCTGGTCGTTGTCTGGGGAGGTGGGGTGACAACCGACTAAATGAGACGAAGACCCTCTGAGGAAGTTGGCAGCAGGTGGTTAGGGCCAGGACTGTTTCTGGCAACTCCAAGCAGATCTATAAATTGTCGTTCAATTACAAAAAGAAAAAAGAAAAAAGATTGAAAACGTCAACAGTCAGCTGCAGAAACACGCACAGGAGAGTCCCCGCCAGCAACGTTCAGTTAGGGGGTTATCGTGGGTGGTGGTCTGTAAAAAGATCTGCTTAAAAATAAGTAGTATTTGTCAGTAATAATAAGTAGCAATATTTGTAAGTAAAAATAAGTAACTCCAGATCACACGTGTGGAGCATGGCGGCGCTGGCTGTTCAGTGATTGCAAACGCAGGCCAAGCTGAAGGTTATACTTAACCTTGACTTGTCAGTGTAGCAGAGACCAGGGTAGCTCAAAGGGAGAGCAAAGGATTAAACTGTTTTGCACACCATCTATTTATTTGGTAGGCTGGGAATGGTGGGCCAGGCCCAGGGATGAGGCAACCTCGTCTGAGGCGAGGGAAAAGAGTAAGACGAGAGGAAGTGGACGACTTGCTGACGTGCGCGGAAGTCAGGAAGGTGACCCGCCCCTTGGATTGCGGGGCAGCCTCGAGGGCTACTGTGGGCAGATCACGTGGGAACCTGGGTTACCTAACTATGGAGTGGGCGGGGCTCAGACCTGAGCACAGACCCAGCAAGGATTTATCATCAAGGCCTTTCTGTCCGTTGGCCTGTCCCCTGCACAGCCTGGGTGGCCTTCACATCCTTCCTGACGCCGGCCTGCCGCTACCTCGGGGATCTGTGCAGCTTGGTCCTAGCGGAGCCTCCCGCTAGGCGGGCTCTTTCCCCAGGTGGCTTTGTGGCCCTAGCCCTCCTCCCGCCAGCCCTGCCGGTGTGTACGGCTTTGTCGGTGAAATATCCTGCCTACAGTCACGCACATGAATGATCTCCGGGGTCCACCAGGATGCAAGACTCTGTTAAGGAAAATCATGATGTCAAAGCATGACTTATTGCTTGTTTGTTCATGTACTTTTGCGCAGGCAGGGTGCGTGTCTCTGCCGCCAGCCCTTTGCCGCTGCAAAGGGAAACCATGGTTACTCTCTATTCCAGAGAGCAGTCGAGCATTTCGAAATGAATGCCCCCCGCACCCAAACGTCAGTCAGGCTACTGTTCATACTTGTCAGTACCTTACTTTTATCACTCATAATATCGTGGGTTTTGTTTTTCTTAGCTGTCTCATTCTTCTTATTGTAACTATTAATTCTTAATTAATGGTTACATACAATTCTGTTGTATGGCTGCATTCAAATTTGTTATGGTCATTTAGAGCATTTTTAGTACATTTGCCTATTAAAAATGGTACAGTCCTGGCTGGGGGGCTCAGTGGATTGAGTGCCAGCCTGGGAACCCAAAGGTCGCTTGTTCGATTCCCAGTCAGGGCGCGTGCCTGGGTTGTGGGCCAGGTCCCCCAGTCCATTGATCTCTTCCACATTGATGTCTTTCTCCCTCTCTATCTCCCTTCCTTCCCTTCTCTCTAAAAATGAATAAATAAAATCTTTAAAAAATTTAAAATGGTACAGATTAATAGTCTTGTATGTGTTATTTTGCATACATGTGAGTGTATTTGAAGGATGAAGACCTCGAGGTTGGATAGGTGTGGCCAACCCGCCCCCACCCCGAGCTGGCCCCATGTTGCACCCTCCCCAGCCCGGTGTTGGGGCGCTGCGGTCCTGTGTCCTCCCTAGCAGTGTGGGGTCAAATGTCTCCATGTCTGCTTACCAGGTAAAAAGTGGCATTTTGGTATAGTGCTAATTTTCATTTGTCCTTCCCAAATGTAAGAACCATTTTCTTTTCTGCAAACTATTCATGTCCTCTATTCATTTTATTATTTATTTATTTGGAGAGGGGAAAGGAAGGAGAAAGAGACGGAGAGAAACATGGATCCACTGTCTCTCACACGCCCCCAGCTGAGGACCTGGCTGGGAACCCAGGCATGTGCCGACTAGGAATTGAACTCGAGGCATTTCGATTCACAGGCTGGCACTCAATCCACTGAGCCACACCAGCCGTATTCCTGTGAAAATTGCAAGTTTCCCATTTTTACTGTGTCCATTTTCCAGGTTAAATAGATTTAGTATTTATCAAATTTTCCATGGGAAATAAGTTTCCTGAGGGCAAGGTTTTTTATTTGTTTTGTTCAATATTGCATCACCAGCACCCAGAATAGTACCTTGCACCTAGTAGGTATTCAATAAATAAGCCGGTTGCCAAACTGGAAACGGTCTTGGATTTTGCCCTTTGACTGGATACCATGCAGGCTCTAGACATAGTTTATGTGACTTCTAGGCATGGCTTAAAAAGTGGGGAGAGGAGTCAGCTTTAAAGAAAGGGATAGTAAAAAATAATGATAAAAAATGTGGTAGTCAAGATTAAAATTATTCATATTTATTGCCATGGAAGTGGGCGATAGAAGGAGACTGTTTTTCCGAGGAAGGTGGACCAAGGGCCAACAAGCATAGGAATGATGCTGAGCATCATTAGTCATTTGGGAAGTGCAGATCAACACCACGATACGATATTGCATCACACCCATGGGGTGACCACAATAAAAAAGGTGGAAAATAACACGTGGCACCATTGTAGGTTGCTGGTGGAAATGTCCAATTTTTCCGCTGCTGTGGAAAAGCATTTGGCAATTCCTCAAAAAATTAAACTTAGAATTGCCGTATGATTCAGCAGTTCCACTTAAGAATGTAAACCCCAAGAAATGGAACTAGGTGTTCAAAGGAACACCTGTACAGGCGTGTTCAGAGCAGCACTGATCACAGTAGCAGAATGTGGGAACAACCCTTGTGTCGGCGGAGGGCTGCAGGGATGAACCAAATGGGGCTGGTCCACACGATGGAATATTAACTCAGCCAGAAAAAGGGGTGAATCTTGAAAACATTAAGCCTAGTGAAGAGAAACCAGATACAAATGGTCACATATTGTGTGATTTTATTTGTGTAAAGTAGCCAGAATGAGCAAATCCGTAGAGACCGAAAACCGACTGGCATTTGCCAGGGTGTGGGGTGGGAACAGGAGGGCAGGACCTGCAGAGCGGGCCTAGGTTTTTCCCGGAGGGAAATGAAAATCTCGTGGGACTTGGTAGCATTGGTGGTCGCACAGTGTGAACGTACTCAGTGCCACTGAATTGTTCTTTTTAAAATGGTTAATTTTACGTTAGTAAATTTCACCTCAGTTAAAACTAAAAAAAAAAAAAAACCCCAAAAACCAACAACCCCCAGACTTGTCCTGAGCATCTCAGTTTTCTCCAAGATGACCAAGACGCAACCTAGAAAGCTCCTCGGCCTCTGGAAATGTAGAAGCCATTGCAAATGCTGTATAAAACAATTGACCTTTAACTCTTCAGAGGGTTCTATAAATTTTCCCCCAAGTAATTAAAGGGTGCTGTGTTGTGTTTGAAGTCTTCTTGATGCTTGTCTAAGTAATGCTGTTGCAGAACAGGTCATAAGGGTATTTTAGGTGCTGTTTAAAAATACCCACAGCATTGAACCAAATTCAAAGAATTAATTGGAAATTGTTTTGTCTGCAAATTAATTTTCCACCAAATAAATTGATCCTCTACCTACTAAAACCAGTGTTTTTTTTAAAGATTTTATTTATTTATTTTTAGAGAGAGGGGATGGGAGGGAGGAAGAGAAGGAGAGAGAAACATCAATCATTTGCTTCTCACATGGCCTCAACCTGGGACCTGGCCTGCAGCCCAGGCGTGTGCTCTGACCGGGAATTGAACCAGCGACCCCTCGGTTTGCAGGCCAGCACTCAGTCAGTCCCCTGAGACACACCAGCCAGGGCTAAAACCAGTGTTTAGTGGCTTTCAGTCAGGTTGGCTAATGACGGTTTTCTCTGAGCACGTGGGAGACTTGAGCCCAAGAAGAAGAGAATGGAGTTCACAGTGAGAGGTCAAGGTTGACTTCTTTTCTACACCTTTTACTGTAATTATAGCATGACTGAAAATGACTATTTGGTGCTTTTTTTAAAGCCACTATAGTTAGCTTGAGTATAAACACCATTCATTTTACCTGGGGCGTAACCCCCGCAAGCATGGATTGTGCAAGGCACTGAGCTGGGTGCCGTGGGGGCCGAGTAGGGAAGGACTTGACAGCTGTCCTTAAGTTTAATAGGTGTGAGATTCCTAGTAAGTGCTATAATAATTTTTCATTACCTAAAAGCCCATCTGTTCTGAATGACCAGTTTTATGTTATCTTATATCAGAAGTGCTTTGAAAAAAATAGCCAGCAATTTGACATTGTTTGGGAGAAGTCTTTTTTTTTTTTTTTAAGCAAAGCTGAGACTCTGTGTCTGTTTCATAGATTTTTAAATAGTTTCAGTAATACAGGATGTTAGAATGAAATATGACCGCACTGGCACCCCTGATCTACAGAGGCGCACCGCATTTTACATCCTCCGTGGCTCCTGCCGCTTCAGAAGGCGGCAGCTTTTGCAGGTCCTGGAGCGCTAACCCCCCTGGAGCCTGTTAAGGCCCTCAGAGCAGAGCACAGGGACCGCCTCTCTGCCAAGCTGGCATAGCACGTTGAATCCTCTGTTCCTGTCAATAGTTTTCGGTGGTGTTACTAAGTTCTGAGAACCTTTTGGTTTTACGTGGATGTGAGAGGCAAAGTGTTATAGAAACAGTAAAGTCATTAGTGAACTATTGGTCTCAAATAGACAACATTTAGTAAACAAAAATGGGGAAAATGCCCAGAACAAGAAAAATCTGGGCAATTCTAAAGTACTCTGATTAAATGAGGAAGTTCATGTTCATGTATAAATATATATATGTATATATATTTTTTCCAAAATAGTTTTAAAATTAAACAAATTTCAATCACAGTTGATACTCAATATCACATTAGTTTCAGGCATGTAGTGTAACGGTTAGACATTTATGTAACTTACAAAGTGATCCCTCAGTGAGTCTAGTATCCACCTGCAATAACCATACGTAGTTATTACAATATTATTGATTATATGCCCTGTGCTGTACTTTATACCCATGGCTGTTTCGTAGCTGCCAGTTTGTAGTTCTTAATCCCATCACCTTGTTCATCCGGCCCCCAACCTGCTCCCATCTGGGATCCATTGGTTTGTTCTCTGAGTCTGTTTCTGTTTTGTTTGTTTATGTTATTTTTTAGATTCAACATATAAGTGAGATTACATTGTACTTTTCTCTGTCTGATGTATTTCACTTAGCATAATACCCCGTAGGTGCATACTTGTTGCAAATGGTAAGATTTCATTCATTTTTGGGGGCCAAGTAATATTCCATTGTATATGTGTACCACTTTATCCACTCATCTGTCCATGGACCCTTAGGTTTCTCCGTATCTTGGCTATTGTAAATACTGCTGCAGTGAACATGGGGATGCCTGTATCTTTCCAAATTAGTGTTTGGGTGTTCAGATAAATACCGATAAGCAGGATTGATGGGTCACATGGTAGTTCATTTTTTAATTTTTTTGAGGAGACATCACACTGTTTTTCACTGTGGCTGCACCAATTTACATTTCCACCAACAGTGCACCAGGTTCGCTTTTAAGAATGTCCTCGCCAACACGTGTGTGATGTATTGATTACAGCCATTCTGACAGGTGTGAGGTGACGTCTCCACGTTCAGGTGCGTTGCTGATGTGAACATGTGCCGCACCGCCTCCGAGGCAGAGTCGTTGGTCTTGAAGCCATTGGTGTATCTCGGGGTTTTGACGGCCAGCAGGGAGTTCCCTCGTAGTATCCTCACTGAGAAATGCGATGAAAACAGTGCAGTTGCCTAAAAGGCAAATAAAAGGGGCCTTAGAGCAGTGGTTACTTTCAAGTGTCCTGTAGGCTTTTTTGGTTTTGTGTTTAATCTCATGTAGCCCTGTGAAAGTAGCTCAGTGTTTATACAGATAAAATCAGCACCGTGCATTTGATCACTCGGAGAACTTGAAGCTCCTTTCCGGCCAGCCATCACTCCAAACACCAAATAAACAACCAAATGAGCAGGGGTGGTATTGTTTGTTTCTTTACAGTTAATTGTTGCCAAACTTGAACATGTGGCAGATTTGGGCTCCAGATGGAGCATTCGTGATGATCCGTTTTGGAGCTTTACTCGTTGAGTTTTGCAAACATCAGAGCAAATTATAATTTTTTTCTTTTTAATTTTTTTGTGTTAAATTACAAAATTGACATTCTGAAACATTTTCTTAAATCATCCCACAGATGTATCTTTCATCTAAAGTCATTATTGAACCCACAAATCCTTTTTAAAAAACCAGGGCACTCTAGTTGTCAGTTTCATTCCAAAATTTCAATTTGGCTTCTGTTGGCTTTTGTCTGGGGAATGATGTAACTATTGGATTGTCTCTTTTTTTTGATGTATTGTTTTACTACTTCTAGCTAATAGAAGATGACCCTTACTTGTTTGAAATAAAGTCCCCACTTCTGGTTTTAAGGGACAGAATTTCCAGAGTTTGTAGAAAGTCTCCTGGTACAATTTAGCTACGTTAGATTCTTTTTCCCTCAGCTTTGAGACACAACTGATGTCTATAACATTGTATCGGTTCAAGGTGTACAGTGTGTTGATTTGATACACGTATAAATGGAAACATTACCAGCAAGCCAACACCTCCATTGTGTCACATACTTACCACTTCCTTTTTGTGGTGGAACATTTAAGATCTCTCTTGGCAACTTGCAAGTATATAACATAGCATTATTATTTATAATCACTAGACTGTTCATTCGATCCCCAGAACTTACTCGTCTTCTAACTGGACATTTGTGCCCTTTGACTAATATCTGCCCAGGACGTCCCCACCCTCTTACTCCTGGGTCCCTGGTAACCAGCCTTCTACTCTGTGTTTCTCTGAGTTTGGCATTTGTAGATTTTACTCGGGAGTGATATTATACAGTACTCGTCTCTGTCTGACTTACCTCAGTTAGCATAATGCCCTCAAGGTCCAACCACGTTGTCACAAATGGCTAGATTTCCTTCTTTCTTGTGGCTGAATAATACTCCATTTTGTGTGTGTGTGTGTGTCTGTGTGTGTGTGACATCTTCTTTATCCACGTATTCTAATTTTTTAGTAATAGTAAATAACTATGTAAAAATGGGCTCTTTTGACTGCAGTTAAAATAATCCACGTATTCCCTCTATGCTGTATGGCAGGTCGAAAAACAAAATTTTTAGATAGTGAAAATGTCAGTTAACCTTAGCAATTCTCTTCTCTTTCCTTTCTTCAATAATGTTTCATTAGCCATGTATGAGATATAAGATATAACTTGAATTTTCTCAAAACTAGAAATATGTTCTTAAGTTTAAGAAACTTCTCACTAACACTGATTCTCTAGATATTTTAAAAATTGTGCATTTGCCAAGATATCATTCCTTCCATTGTGTCCTGGGGAATAGAGGGGCGAGCACAGAGGGTCTGCCTTCATTAGGCTTCTTATCAAACTCAGATTAATGTGGATTTGTACTCCGGTCAGTGCCCCAGAAGAAAGGCACATAAAAATGGTATGAGACCGCATACTGAGGACCCAGCTATGTGCTGGGGATTCCAGGTGGCTTCCCCAGAGAAGCGAATGTTGTCTTACTAGTGTCTGGCACCTTTATGGATACTCCCCGAGAAAAATTACATGCCTCGCCTACAGTCGACCACACACTAAATTGTTCATAATTCGTAAACAAAGGCTCCATGTCCTTTTTGCTCATTAGCATGTCTTACAAATGCCTAGAGTGATGAGAGAACCATCCAAGAAAAAGTTTTCTCAACTTGAGGACATCCTGGCTTTTCTGTGGAGTCCGCATGTTTTTTTATTTTAATTTTTTGTCATTTTAAAAAGATTTTATTTATTTTTAGAGAAAGGGGAGGGAGGGAGAAAGAGAGGGAGAGAAACATCATCTGGTTGCCTCTTGCCCGCCCCCAACTGGGGGCCTGGCCCACAACCCAGGTATGCGCCCTGACCAGGGTTTGAACCGGCAGCCCTTAAGCTCACAGGCCTGTGCTCCATCCACTGAGCCATAGCAGGCAGGGCAGGCCTGGTTTGTTTTTAAGCATTAGTGTGTTGGTTATATTAGTTTTAGTGTCTTGGTTATATTAGCATCTGCCCACAAGAAATTTGTAAAGCAGAAACAGGAGCTCAAAACATTGAAAGATAAAGCTAGGAATAAATCCAGCCACTCGCAAAACAGAGCCGAACATGGTGGTTTTCCTTGAAATAGCTATTCATGTTTATTTTTAAAACTCGGAGAGCTGTTAGTTATTAGGAGAACTGATTCCCCGTGTAGAATGAGTGAAGAGAAAATGCGTGTGCTAGGATTAGAGGTGTCTAAACATGCGTCTGTCTCTGGCAGCAGCTTAGGGGAGGCAGCCCTGGACTAGAACTTTTTTTTTTTTTTTGCAGTCTACCTCAGGGACTTGAGAGCTCCCAATGGTATGATTGGAAGTTAAAAAAAAAATCCTCTTCCCTATGTAAAATCTCGTTATTTCTTCATAGAGACATGAGAGCAGGGTCCTTTTCTGTTTGCAGTTGCACCCAGCCCTTTGCCGAGAGGCCGGCATGCGTTCTCCTGAAATCCAGGGTGAGAAGCTGCTCCTGTGCACTAAGCCAATTCGGATCTTGGGCCAGCAGGAATTAAACAGCAGAAGCACCGTGATGGTTGAAGAAGCTTCTGTTGACTCACTCATTCATTCAGCAAATATTTATGGAAGGGCACCCAAGTGGGATGTGCCACACGCACTGGTCTTGGCCGCTGGTGAGGTCGTGCTGAGGGAAAGAGGCGACGGGTGTTCGGACCCCCGGGGAGAGTGCCCAGTGCACCCTCGGTAAATGGATGGGTGTGCAGCGGGCAGCACTCATCAGGGGGTTAGAAATTCAGAGGAAAAGACCATTGAAAACAAATCCCAGATTTCTACTTAATAGCACACGTCAGGGGAGATGGTTTTCCTGCTTCGAAGGAAATGGTAATACAGCCAAGTGAAGGTAAAGTTACTTCTGGAATAGATGTTTCCTTATGTTTTTTCCTTAGGTGTCTTCTAAATAATAACTTGTTAAATAAAATTAATTAAATTATCCCATACTGATAATCAAAAAATACTCACTGAAGAAAATTTGGAGCCCACAGGGAAATATGAAATACTGGGTGAAACCCTCATAGTTCTCACCTCTGAGGAAACCATACATTTTTTTTATGTCTGTGCACCATAACATATAGAAAAATTGAAGTCAAACAAACTAGGAAAATTATTTATACCAAATATGAGTTAAACCTTAATATATGTACAGCTTATGCAAAACAATAAGAAAAACATAAAGTTTCTTATAGATAAATGAATAAATACAGGATGGGGCAAAAATAGATGTACAGTTTGTATAAATAATACAAGAATAATTAATAAACAATAAATTAATAAAGCATAATTAATAAAGAATAATACAGGAATAAACTGTCTTGTCTACTCACAACTGCAAACATACTTTGCTAAAGAGAACAGTTACCGTACATCCAAAAGGTTAATGAACATGTATAAAAAGCCTAACTTAACGAATGATCAAAGGATTCATAACAGCGATTTGCTTACCAAATAATAGGCAAAGCTTTCTTCTTCCTCTTCCCCTCCCCCATCCCCTCCTCCCTCTCCGCCACCCCTCCCTCCCCCTCCTTCCTCTTCTTCATCTTTCCTTTCTCATTTTTTGTTTGTTTGTTCTGCAAGCGACAGTATTCAGTCCTGGCCAGGGTTCTGTAAGATAAGGGACCCTGTACGCTGTCGGTGGGGATGACATTAGTTCACCTTTTCCGGGAAAGACGCAGGCAGCAGGCGAGGCTGGCTTCCCGCCAGGATGCCTCTGCACAGCTGGCCTCTGTTCTGATTGGATGGGGAGTCCGTATGTTGATAATCGGTTGTTAAATATTTTGACCGTCACTGCTGCTAATAGGTATCGATGGGCTTTAAAACGTCCCTAGTCAGAGATCTAGTAGTTCTCGTGGGAACATAAACTAAATTGATCTCTCTGGAATTTCTTTATAGCTTTGTAAAGATCTGCTAGTATGTTAGCTCTATGCAAATTGAGAATTTATGTCTTCTATTTGCTATGTCCTCAGTTTCTAGCATAGTGTTTGACACATAGTAGCTGCTCAGTAAAACAGTGATGGATGAACGAGTAGGTGGGTGTGATTTTGACGTGATGAATATGATTTTGGCTTAGAGTAGAAACAAACACAACATATGTTGCTTAATGTAATATTTGTGTTCTCTTAATCTTCACAGCCACTTGACTAGAGGGAAATTATCTATTATATTACTGCAGTAACATGTGAAAAATGCTTTTAGCTTTTAGACAATAATAGTGCTGGATTTTTAAAAGAGTTGTTTTCCCTCCCAAGTGTGAAGTCTCTTTTTGCGATCAATAATCAGTTCATACTTGGGTATTAATGACACCCATTCTCTGAAGAACATTTTATATTTTTAATAGGAACAAAACAGGAAATATGTCAATTGAGAAAAAGTAATAGTTCAATACTGTATGCAATAAATTTTTCTATCGATTTTTTAATTTTATAAATGTTTTGCCCTCATTTTTGTTCTCTAGATGGCAGAGGCTCAAGTGATCTTAAGTTTCTCTTGTACTGAGATTTCCCCATCAGTCCGCATGTGAACTCTTATATATTAATTCTGGGCTATTATGAAAGCACATGTGCAAGCGTGTAGGCACGGAGTGATGTGCACCACACGTTCACAGCAGTAAAATGAACGCCTGTGTCCAGCCCCCCCAGGGAAAGAACTAGAACGTTGCTCTGTTGCCTTCCTGGTCTCATCTCCCCATCACCCGACCCTAATCGAGCATCACCCAGAATTTTGTATTAAAAAATATTCTTGCCTTGGCCGGGTGGTTTGGTTGTTGGAGCATTGCCCCGTACACCGGATGTCACGGGTTTGGTCCCCGGTAGGTGCGCATGTGGGAGGCAACAGATTGATTTTTTCCCTCACGTCGACGTTTCTCTCTCTCTCCCTCTCTCTAAAATCCGTAAACATGTCTTAGGTAAGGATTTGAATATGTATGTTCTTTTGTTTTTCCTTGTAGTTTTTCATCACTGGTGAATGCCTCAGTAAATAAAATACATTGTTCCATTTTGTCTGTTTTTGGGTTTTATTTGAATGGAATCAGATGGACAGTTATCGTTTCCTGCACGTTGCTGCTCTGAATCTTGCTGCTCGGCGTGTCCCTTGGTGCGAGAGTGGGTGGCCCAGGAGAGCGAGGTCCCCACCCCTCAGGCCACCGCCATGTGGGTCCAGGCCACGCAGCGGGAAGAGAGCAGCGGGCGAGCGAGCGAACTGTCTCCGGCGGCAAAAAGGTTGCCCCCCACCTTGTTCTTCCGCAGTAGCGTTTTGAGCTTTGCAGCCCCATTTAAACCTTGGATTTATGTTCTCCGAAAACACCCTTTGGGGTTCCCGTTGGCTCTGCGTTGCGTCTGTGGATAATCTGGGGGAGAGCTGCCGTAGCGTGCTCCCAGTATGTAGCCGTCCAACGTGAGCATGGTCACTCTCTCTCCATTTATTCTGGCTTTCTTCCTTGTCATTTTTCATGCTTTTTAAAAAATTGTCGTCGAAGCACAGTTGTCTCCATTCTCCCGCCACCATGTTCCCCCGCCCCGCCCCGCCTCCCTTCACTGTCTTTCGATAAAGTTTTACCATCTTTTCCATAACGGACTTACACAGCTTTTATTACATTTATTTTTGTCTACTTGCAATTTTTCATGCTGTCGTATGTGATATTATTTCCAGAAATCAACGTTCTGCTTGTTGCTAGTGTACAGAAAAGCGACTGTGTTCTACATGTTGATTTTATATTTATCAATCACAGTAAACTTTTAATTCTAATAATTTTTTTCTGGTGGGTTCTTTTCCTGACTTTTGTCCGTTACGTAGTTAATCCTGTCATCTGTGAGTAACGACAGTTTCGTTTCTTCCCTTCCAGTCCTTACACCTTTTATTTTTCCTATCTTGTTGGGCAACTAATTCCCCAAGATGTTTCCACAATTTATTTATAAATAGAATCGGGCGGGGTCCGCCACCAGATGAGTTAAAGAACAACTTCTGGCTCTCGGGAACTGGCTGGTTTTGGATCTGCACACAGGAGCCTGGTGACCGGGTGGTGTGGCTCCTCTCCGGGCATTTATCTGAGTGACTCAGTCTAATGCTGTCTGTGGGTCTGATCAGCCTTCCTTTGGAGGCTCTTCTCTCATTTAATTCCTTTTCTGAGAATGTCAGTTCCAAGACATCAACCGTTTTTTGGAATGCCAAAGTAAAATAAATTATATTTCACAATATTGCCAGAGTTAATAATAAAATCTTGCAGTCTTGCTCTGGCTCCCAGTCAAGGCACGTGCCTGGGTTGAGGGCCAGGTCCCGGGGTAGGGGGCCAGGTCCCTGGTTGGGGGCATGCGAGGGGCAGCTGGTCATGTATCTCACACACACGGATCTTTCCCTGCCTCTAAAAAAAAACAAACAAATAAAATCTTTTTAAAATGTCTTGCAATTTTACCATGCTTATGCACATTGTTATCTGAACCAGTTTCAGGTAGGAGAAGACTATTTCCCTGTTTTTCAAATGAGGAAATTGAGGCTTAATAGAGAAAGAATCTTGCCCCAAGTAACATGAGTTTCAGCTCTTTGAGTCAGCATTTGAACCCAGGCCTCCTGGTTCCCAATCCAAAGCTTATACTTCATTATACAAACATTATATTCTGTTGCTTAGGAAAGTTTGGAAAGATGAAACTTAAAACTTCTGCTGGGCTTGGCTTATCGGCCTCGCTAAAAGAAAATTTCAATCAGGATTTTGATTTATCTCAAAAATTAGGTTTCTCTTCTTTAATGATATTGTGGGCCTCGTGTAGTTTAAAAAACTCTTTTCAGAGTTACAGATTACGGTATATCCCTGAACCTCATTAAATAATTTAAAAACGCAGGCTGCGAGCCAGAAAGGGGTCTCAGAGAGGAGGGAGGGTCGATTGTGTTGGCTGGCAGACTCTCACCACCAGTTCTGAACTCACCAGTCTTAGGAAATCCTGGCCGTGGTCTCCACGGCCCTGTCTCCCCACCACGCTGTGCTTGCCCTTTGTCCTCACACTCCAGGTCCACGGATTTCTCTCATTTCCTTCCACTGGCTGTGTTCTATCCTTGCTCAGACACTTACAAAGTCTCGTCCCTCTGCCTGGAATGTTCTCCCCTCCCACCCTCTGTCCTCACTTCTCCCGGGTCGCCTGCTGGCTTTACTACTTACTGTTTCAGCTTAAACAGCACTTCCCCGGAGAGCCCTTCCCTAGGTCCACAGCGAGACCGGGCCCCAAGCATCTGTGGCCCCCTGCCCCATTCTCCACCGTGATGCAATCCCAGTGTCTGGCACAGAGCTTGGCTGAATTACTGCAATTTATTGGGAAGAGATGGGGTGAATGGGTTAGACCGAAAGTGACACAGACCCAAAGAGAAGTGGCTGAGATGAGGACACGGGCAGGGTCCGGCACAAGGAGCGCCCCTTCTTCATGACCAAAGCTTTCATTGCAAAATCGTAAGCATGTCATTCTGTAACCTAGCAGAATCACACTCAAGCACACCATGTGACATTTTAGGTGAAATATTGGAATTAAAACGATATGTTACTGCACCCGTGTCATGACCCTCCCAACCACACTCGAGCAGGCCTTACCCCTGTGGGACCCTGTACTACCTCCCGTTTCATGGAGTCCTGAGGCAGGGCGATTCTGGGACTGGTGTCGAAATTCGGTGATTCCGTCCAAGCGCCAGGTCCTTTCCACCCTCTGTCTCCTCTGTTCCCAGCGTCCCCGGCAGCCACGAGCACGTCCAGTCAGGAAGAACAGGCATTTAGAAGGGAGGGTAACCTCTCTCCGTGGTCACCCACAGATACCCCAGACATCTGGTTAGCCATGTCCTAGCTGCAAGGGAGGTGGGAAACGAGATCTTGTCAGAGCAGAGGTGCTGGGCCCATGGGACAGGTGGGGGGAAGCTAGTGGACTCTCCGCCAAGGCCTTCTGTTCCAACGGACACCTTACAAAAGCAGAGGCTGCAGGAACAGGCCAGGCCCCCAGAGGCCGGCACCGGCCGGTGGAATCGCATAGGCAGCCCCCGTTCGAATGCCCAGACAGATGGTGTCTTAGTCCTCCGCGTTATCTTCGTCTCTGCAGACCGGCGTGTGTCCCCTGGCTCACCATGCGCAGCTCCGGAGCTCCTTGTTGGTCTGGTCTCGCCTGTCACGTCGGTTCTTTGGGTCAGATGCTCAACCGCGGCAGTGGGGTTGAGAGTGCAACCCCTTGTCTTCCAAGGGGACAATACCCATGCGTCTGCTTACCCCTCTTTCCTTAAAATTGTGAGTTAATTGTTAAGTATTTGGAAAATCTTTTCCATCACCAATGGGTTTAAAAAATTATTTTTACCATGATACTTCTATAATATTTTGTATCTCCCTAACACACTCACACACACACCTGGAATTACTTACAGAGCTTAGAAACAAGTCAGGTCTTTAAAAATCTGGCTTTTTCTCATTAAAAATTTAACCTCTACACTTTGCTGTTCTTTAAGTCTTTGGATCACCTTCTGAGTCCCTCCTGATATGGAGAGTGTGGTTTTCCGCTGGCTCCCACTCTGTTCTTCTGCCCTTGGCCTGGCCTTGAACTCAGCTCCTGAGGGAGGTAGTCACCTGCCAGGATCAGCGCAGGGTGTTCGAGGGGCTGAGGTTAGTTCTCCAGGGTCGAAAGGGCTGCGGGACAGCTGGGGCTGGGGAAGGTGACCGAACTCTTGTGTCTGCTGACCCAGCAGACTCAGGAAGGAGCCCAGTGCACATTCAGACAGCCGCACCTGTCCAGGCTGGTGCACGGGAAGCGGGAACTGAGGGAGAAGGTTCCGTTCTGGGTTGCAGGCAGACACTCAGGACACTGAAGGTTTGCGTGAAAAGACCCTCATCGTGCAATCACAACTTGGCTGAGCCCCTCTCCCCCGTGTTTTGTCACGGGGAGACAGGATTTCTTTTTCTTATAACGAGCAAGATTTTGCTCCTGTGACTACTTTCTGTCTTTCATGAGCATTGACCCAGCCCACCACGATGACGAGTTAGCCCAGCTTTCTGAACCTGGTTTGTACAAGCCTCATATTTCTTCCTTCTTTTCTTTTTTTGCTTAGGGTATTTGACAATGCCTCTTTGGAGGAGGAATCCTTAAGATCATTTTAAAAAGTAGTGGGCTTAAAAAAATAATTTATTGATCAGAGAGAGAGACATTGATCTGTCGTTCCACCCATCCACGCATCTACCGGTTGACTCTTGTATGTGCCCTGACTAGGGATCGAACCCGCAACCTTGGCGCATCTGGACTACACTCCAACCAACTGAGCTACTTGTCCGGGGCAGTGTTTTTTTTTTTTTTTTTTTTTTTTTAATAAAGAAAAAGTAAGCACTCTTAAAAATGTTTTTCCTTGAAACCCTTCTTGATCTTGTTCACTCAGCATATTTGGGGCAGTCACAGACGCCTGTTTGTCGCTTCCACGGTGTCCGGGGCCCAGAGAGGGGAACCGAGAGTGGCCGAGGCGTCCCGAGAACATTGAGACAGACCCGACGCCCACGGCCGCTTCTCGAAGGAGGACAGGCCTCGGCCATCCCCCTCCCGTCTCATCCACGCAGACTCCATCTAGCTCACTCACACTCTGGTGCCTGCTCCTGGAGTTGTGTTTTTTACCCTTCGTTTTCGTTTTAGGATGTGATGTGAAACCGCATCCCAGGGGCGGAGGGCACCCCTGCCCTCAGCCCCACCGTGGCCACTCCCTGCACCCAGCCTTTTGTTGCCATCCAATGTCAGCCTCCTTATTGGCCTTTGAGACAATATAATCATTGTGATAATGCTATGAAAATGAAACTTTTTATGTTCTGCGTGCCTCTCCACCGTCTTCCTGTCCCTGGCTTCGTCCGTATGTTGTTGGCTTTTTAAAAGGTTTTGTTTTGCTTTAAATTCGTACACACGTTTTCATCCTGGGTGTGTTGACGTTCGTACCACCTGTGTCGAGAACGCAGCTCTGGGAAGAATCACGAACACAGACTGAGTCCTTGGTGTTTTCACTTTTCCAGCAGAAACAGACCCAGTCGGGTTGTGCCTGGATGCAGCAGCCATGCCTCCGTCTGTACCCGTCCTTGTGGCGGATTTTGCATACACTTGCACTTGAAAGGGGGTCCGGGTGCTGGAGAGCCTTCTTGGCACGTGTTTCTCTTTCTGATAAATCCATCTTATTAACGCCAACTGTGGCCTGGGAAGCTGGAGCCACTGCTCTGTCATTCTTGTCACAAGTTCCGGCTTTAGGGACCGCACTGCCCACCCTGACTCACGGACTCATCTCAGGAACAGCGGATGAACGTAGAATATGGCTTTACAGGATCTGTGTCTACTTGTTTTTCATTTTAGTTTAAATCTTAATTCATGTATTTATTAAAAACATTTCATTGTTGACACTATTACAGATGTTGGCCATTGCTCCCCCCCACCGCCATTGCCCACCTCCACCGTGCCCCTGCCCCTGCCCCAGCCTGCGTCTGCTTGGACCGTCAGACAGGAGGTGCCTGTGCTCCTGGAAAGAAACCCCTTCATTCTTCCTTTTGTCCTTTCTCCGTTCTCTCTGTGGGCGAACAGTGCCGTCACTCTGGGTAACTGTGTGCCAACACTTCAAGGTTCGACACTTTTATGTTGAAACTATGTATGTGGGTATTTCTGCGTTTAATTCAATGTACGAGAAAGATTCTTACTTTGTCCATGGGCATTAAGTAAAGTTTTTTGTGAAAATTTTGAGAACTAGGATTTCAGGTGGTATTTGTGATGATGTATTTTTGTTTCTGAAGTTTTATAAACCTTTTTTTTTTTTGGTTTTTGTATACACAGCCACTTTCATATTCAGGCCCAAATTGATTTTTTAGAACGTTTTAAGTGGAGCCTTTGTTACATTTACTCTGGGTAAATCTATACCTTCTGACACTTTTCTCTCAAAGATAAGAGGAAGCTAATACCAGTCATGTCATCCCAAGGGATTCTGTTTAAATAGAGCCATTTAAGGTCTGCTTCTCAAAGAGTCCAAGTCCTTAGAAAAGTGGATTTATCCAAAATAAAGAGTATCCTGAAACTGTGGTCCAGACGGCACAGACGGAAGTGGAGCTGGTGATACGGAAGGAAGGACCCCCCTCCCTGGTGGGGACCCTGCCTGCTCAGAGGGGGGTTTGCTGTGGAGGTGAGCTGGCCCCTTTCTCTGCCTCCGAGCCATTTACAGAGAGGTATTGTAACTTTAGCAACTCAGCTTCTTACTAGCCTGGTTTATTCCAGGAATTTTGAATTAGTGTCAGCTTAGTCCACTTTTCAATGACAGGAATGACCCTGTGAAAACTTGACCTACACTTTGGAGGAAAATCTTCTTGTGGACAATCTGGGTCTCCTTATCTTGAAGTAACTAACCAGCTCTTCTGAATGTAGTTCCTGTGTCAGCTCATTTGCATAATTTGAATTAAAACAATCAGATGTCAGACGATTTCCTGAAGAGCCAAGAATAATCATTCTGTCCTGAGCTAGAGAGACCAGCCTTCCTCGTGGCTGATGGGTTCCTGCTGTAGGCACCTGAAGGCAGAATTTGTGTTGAACTTGGTGGTCCTTTAGGAACTCGGATGAAGGTGTGATGATGACCTAAGCCAATGCAATAGTTCCTACTGCTCTGGCTTAACCCGCAGTGCATAGAGGAGCTCCATCACCGTGTGGAATGTAACACCAGACCCGGAAATCACTGTGAGATGCAGCGGTGGTGGATTGGCGAATGCAATCACACTTGCCCCATTTGTGTCTTTGGCTCTGTCAGCCTCTAGCAGCGGAACGCTGCTGGCGCAAACCTCCGGTTGGTGTGAACCCAGTCAGTGGTGATAGGTCAGGAGAGGGCTTTGGGGGAGGCTTCCTGGAGGGTACCTGTCAGGCTGCAACCAGCCACTGGGACACGTCCCCTTGCAGTCCTCTTGGCAATTGTACAGCTAATTGTTGAGTCTGTATATAGTGGGTGCTTATAAATTAAACATGATTTTCCATTAGATCATGTATTCTCTGGCTTCCTCAATCTGCAGCAAAGTGCAGCTTTCAAACAGAGATTTCACAGCCTGCGTCACAGGGTAGCAGGTCTTCAGGTGTGGTCCCCGGACCTGCGGAGGTTCTCGAAGCTCCCTCCCGGAGTCCAACCGGGCGAAAACTGTCTTCACAGTGACATTGCCTTTTTCACTGTGTGGACGCCTGCAGCCAACAGTGCAGGAACGGTGGCGGGTCAGCCTGCTGGCGCCTTGGCATGGATCCGGGCCCTGGCTCCAAGCTGCCGGTGGTTACTGTGCCCGGCACCCTAGCTGTTAAAAGAATCTGTCTTTTATTTTAAAATGACCTTGACGAAACAGTAGAGATTATTACTTGTATTAAATCTCAACCACTCCTTTTTTTTTTTTTGGTAGTGATTCAACTTCATCTTCCATTTTTCAGGCCAAAAAAAAATGATTATTTCTCATTTTATTTTTCTATGACAGTTGGCATTTTGTATTCATCTTAACCCTTGGGTGTATCTTCTTGACAGTGTGGGGACCAGATGGGGACTGTGCCTGCAGCACCTGGTGCTCCCCAAAATCCGTCACCGACTGCGCTGCGAGCCGAACTAGCCCCTTTTCCTGTGGGACACCGTTTGCACCTCAAACAAAGGTTGACAGCCAGGCCCTCAAGAATCTGGCAGACACTCTCTCAAAATGAGTGAAAGGAGTCTGTCCTCACAAGGAAACCACTCACGACGTTTGTTGCCCACGATCGACTTCTAGCTTTTAAATGAAAACTGGAATTTTGGAGAATATGTATTTGCCATTGGGAGTCTGACAGCTTCCAAATAGTTTGACTCATCAGATGAGATGAGATGAGCAGTGATATAAACAAATGTGATTTTTAAATATTTCATAATGAAGTGTGCTAACACTTGGAAAGTCTGCATCCTGTGTTTTGCTGTGTAGAATGCACACTTCTTTTTTGCCCACATTTTGAGGGGAAAATGAGAATGCACAGTGTACATGGGTATAGTGGTCACATACCATGGGGATAACAGTGGGTGTGACAACCCCGTGCATGATGCACGCCACACGTGGGTGCGAATTCTACACGGGAGCGTGTTATGTGCTGCTGAACACGCTATATTAATGAAATAGTATTTCCTAAATGACCAGTGTGTGTGCTTTGCAATCCACACAGGCAAAGGGTCCATTCAAAATGCACGGTAGCCTGACGCCCTTTATGGTAGCCAAGAAGGAAAAGTTCATTGCTAGGGTTTCAGATGGCACGCTGCCACTAGCCTCTGAGCGACCAGTATTGGTCGAGTTTTGACTCGGCATTGAGTAAGAATACCCGCCATCACCTAAGAAGACTATTGAACTTGTCCTCTGTCTTCTAACTACGTAGCTGTGTGGCGTGTTTTCCCATGGTCTTCGGTCTGAGGGAGGGGTCACCACACACTGGACATGGAAGCCCCCGTGAGCGCCAGGGTCTTCCGTGGGGCCAGACGTCAGAGGGGTTTGCAGAGACACCAGTCGACGCCATACTTCTCACTGGTCTTTCACTTTCCAGTTTTTAGTTTTGTTTTGGAAAGAAAGTTGTCATTTTCGTTAACATGTAATGAATTTATTGTCTTTTTAAATGAATTTAAATAAAAATACCACTCTTCCATTTCTAATAGCGTAAATATTGGCAACTGCAGCCCACATAAACGAAAGCCTTTTGGGGGTCCGAATGATTTTTAACAGGGGGTAAAGGGGGGGTCTTTGGAACTGCTGTCATGTGACATCAACCCAGAAGGGGCTGCATGCCCTCCCCCGGGGGCTGGCGCCCTCCCAAAGTCGCAAAGGCTATTTTTTTTAAGATGTGGAATTTTTTTTCCATTAAGTTTTCCACATTTTAGTCAAGAATGTAAGTGGGTTGATTAGTTTTTCATCTGTTTTGAATTTCCTTTTAGCTTCTGTCAAAAAGGTTCATGCTGCGGTGATCCCTGTGGCCCGGCGGTGGGGGAGGCACCGCCAGGCCTGCGTTCCGCGGGTCCCGCTGTGCAGGGGTGCAGGAGCGCAGGGGCGCAGGGCTGGGCTCACACGCAGGCAGGCCCTTGCTTACCTAGGCTGGGGAAGGCTTTGCCGTGCGGCTCTCCTCTCTCACGTGGACCCTGTTATTTTAGCAAGTGCGTTATTACAGCTTGCAGCATGCTCTCGGATGCCGATAACTTTATTAAAAACACACTGGTGGGGTTAGGCCAGCATTTTTAAGGTGAATTCAATTCAAATGTAGATTTTTTTTAAAAAGTTTTGGTATCAAAAGCTGATGCTTTATATTGCATACATTAGGGCTAAAAAAGAATTGCAAACTTAATGGAATAGGGAAAAATATAAAGTTAGCCCTAACCAGCCTGGTTCAGTGAGTTGGAACATGGTCCTGCTAAGCAAAGGGTCGGGGGTTTGCTCCCAGGTCAGGGCACCTGCCTGGGTTGTGGGACAGGTCCCCAGTTGGGGGCCTGTGAGAGGCAATCACATACTGACATTTCCCTCCCTCTCTTCCCCTCTCTCTAAAAATAAATAAATAAAATCTTTAAAACAAGATAGAGTTAGATTGTTAACAGTCAGGAGTGTTGAAAATAACCAAGGCTTTAGAGAAGGTGGGAAATTAGAGAGGGGGCTCTCCAATGGGGGTGTGTGGAAAAGAGTTTCTAAATAAATGTGATCGCTATGAAACTAAATCAACAAAGGTTTGCTGATTAGCAGAAAGCTTTAAAGAAACCTTGCTCTGAAAAGCTGGGGATGGACGATTTGGAATCCTTACAGCCGCCCCCCGGTATCCGCGGGGAATACAACCCAGGACCCCAGGGGTTGCCTGGGCCCTGACGGTACCAAACTCTATCTACGCTGTGATTTTTCCTACACGTACATGCCTGTGATAACGTTCAATTTGTAAATTAGGCACAGTAAGAGAGTAACACTCACAAGCAATAAAACAGAACAATCGGTAACACGTTGTAATGAAAGTTGTGTGAACATGGTGCCCCTCTCTCCCTCTCGAATCTCCCGCTGTCCTGGACTCGCCCTCCTCGGGGTGATGGGAGATGACACAGTGCCTGGGCACGGAATTTTCCATTTTAATGTTTTCAGACGACGGTTGCCCGAGAATAACCACAAGGGAGGAAAGGAAACTGCCTGCGGGGGGTGGGGGGGTGATTACACTTGAATTATTTGTGTACTTGTCCTCTTGAGTAGTGCAAAGAGGCTCCCGGTCTTCTGTTTACACTGCCCATTTGCCTGACAACCCCCGTCTTCAGAGATAACATAAATAAATAATCTCCCCGGGCGCTGACTCTTGAAAGGGAATCTCGGAGTTTGTGGGATGATCGAACCCATGAACACCATAAATATTTGTCCCCTGTTTATACGAGACTGTGAAAAGTGATCAGATAGAAAGACATTTTACAGTGATTATTTTTAATGAGAAAAACATGCTAGTAGAATAAAACCTTAATTTCTTGGCTGGATCTCTCCAGCTGTCCCATGGGCGGGGGGCCGGAGCAGGTGGGGGAAGTTCTTCAGAACTGCGTCTCTCCCGTTTGAGAAGCAGCGTTGTTGGACCCTGCCGCCTGCCCGCTCCCACCCAGGCTGGGCTCACAGGAAAGTGGACTGATTTTCCAGTTTGTGCTGCTTTGAATGGGAAGCGGAATCGAAGCACAGTGGCAGCGTGAACGCCGGAGACGCTGGAATTGGAATGGAGCCGAAGGGGAGGCCGGCGTCCCCGGCAGGTTGCGCGTGCCTGCGATCGGAGGAAGTGGCGGCTGCGCATTTTCCTGCGTGCTCTGGCACCTGCCCGTCTCACTGAGCCTCGCGGCTAAAGCGTGCAGTTGGGTCGGGATCGTTTCTGTGTCTGGCAGGCAAATGACTGACGCCTTGAGCTGTTCGGTGGCCTTTCCCTGGGAAGCCCCAGAGCTGGGTGCAGAGCTCTCACCCCCACCATTACTGTTACCCTTCGGGGGCACCAAACTTCCCATCTTTGCCTCGTGGCAATTCCCTCCTCCCCGTGGTGTCGCAGCAGCCCTCTCTCACCTGGATACCCCTGTGGGGCCCTCCCTCCGGGCCGGGCCCCTGCACAGATGGACCCAGAGCCCAGCTGCCCCAGCCCTTGGCCTTCTCATCCTTGGCCGCTGCACCCGTCCACCAGCTCACTGGCCTCCCTCCTTGAGCTCTGAACCCACAGACCTGCGTTTCCAACGTTCTCCACTCACTTCTTCCCCAACTGCTGTCCCTCTATGTCGTCACAGGAAGCAGAAGCAGGAAGTCACCCTGGAATCCTCCCTCTCCTTCAACCCTTCCCAGCCTCCTCACCCAGTCAGTCCCTGGGTCAGCAAAATCCTTCCCTCTGCTCACATTTCCCTCATTTGAATTGGAACAGCCCCTTGCCTTCAGTCTTCTGGTCATTCTGAACATGTCTGTGGCTGTGCCACCTGCCTCTCGAGCCCTTCAGTGGCTCACTGGTGCCCACAGGCGAGCCTGAGCTCGGCATTCGAGGCCTTGGGTGAACAGGCCGGGGCTGGCTCTGGTTCCGTCACCCACCTCCTCTCACTCCTCACACCCTACCCACCCAGTGCTCCAGCAGGACAAGGTCGCCTGCTCCAGGGGCATCTCCCTGCCTTTATGTCGCTGTTGCTGGATTCCACACCCCCCTTCCATTCTTCCAGACCAGGAACCTCAGCACACGATGCAAACTGAGCTGTATTTCTGTTCATTCTGTTTCCCCAGCTCCTAGTGCCGTTCCCTGTCCATGGGCTTGACCTGTTTGAATAAAGTCCATGTGAGCTATTTTATTTATCGGCTTGAAGAAAGCAGTATTTGTAACTCTTTCCACCCCATAGCCTGGCCCCACATTTCAATGAGCTGTTTTGAGTGATCACTCAGAGAGAACAGTTAAGGTGCTAAGTGTGACTGAGTTAGTGTGTGTGTGTGTGTGTGTGCTGTGGGGGGTGGGGGTGTCTCACCTCTCAGCTGCATCTGATACAGAGATTTTCCTTTGAGCCGGGACATTAATCATATCTGAAGACGTATTTCTAATAGGGATAGAGAGCCTGGGCAGATGGGTCGGAGTTCAGAACCCCAGGCGGTTTTCCCACCAAATTTGGTCATGTCGACCTCCAGCCTCTCCTCACAAAGCAGCCGAGTGTAGTCGTGGAAAAGATTAGAACTTCTGTCTGTGCAGCAGTGTGTTGTTGCGAGAACTGCCCACTGAAATTCTCTTAATCACGGGGAGAGAAAATAAGCTCTCTTGCTCTCTCTCTTTTTAACAGGATCAATTCGACAACTTGGAAAAACACACACAGTGGGGCATCGATATTCTTGAGAAATACATCAAGTTCGTAAAGGAAAGGACAGAGATCGAACTCAGCTATGCAAAGCAACTCAGGTAAGTTGCCATTGAGAAAGGTTTGTTACCTGCATGATGGCTGTAAGGATAATCGATGTTCTTATTTTATAGTAGACATGTGTAATTCTTTAGGTGCTTCTTTTTCCAGTACGCGTAAGATAATATTTCAATAGTAATGATTGTTTTTAGTATGGGAAAGTAATTTTCACAAAACAATAAACATAAAAACAAACATTGCTTTTAAGCTCATTTTTTTTAAAAAAAAGAATGCTTTCTCAATTTTGGAGCAGCTGATTTTTTCAGAGAACTTTTTATTGAACTATAACTTACACAGAGAGAAGTGTACAAACCCTGAGTGTACAGCTCCAGAATTTTCAGAGCGAGCACACTCACGCCCCCAGCCTCCAGGTGAGGGAACAGAAAACCGCTGGCGTCAGAGGACCCCCGGCCCCTTCCCGTTCACCGCCGTCCCCAAGGTGGCGGACCGCTCTGCGGGCCTCACAGCCTGGGCTTTGCCCCGCCTGTTTCTGAACCACATGTGAATGTTCTCATTCGTTAGGCAGCAGTAGCCTTTGGTGTCACTCTGCTCCGTGACGTTTGTGAGATTCTTTCATGCTGCTGACCGAGGCAGGAGCTGGTTTCTTCCACTGGTTTTGGAACTTCGGTCTGTGAGCCTGCCCTGGCCCATCCGTTCTTCTGTCTCTAGGCGAGAGATTTGGGGCTCTTGTCCCCGATTTGGGGCTGCAGTGTACGCCCAGGAGTGGAACTGAGGGTCAGAGGCTTTGTGTGTGTTTAGAGTCGAGGGGGTCAAACATTATTCCAGAATGCTCCCGCGGCTGCCTGCTGCCTCCGGCAGTGTGCGAGAGGTCCCTCGGGGCCGAGTTTGAAAAGCACTCTGGACCCCTTACCTCTGTAATGTTGAAATTACTGAGAAATCCATGCTTTTCATATAGAATGTTGACAGGTTTTGGCAGAACTAAGCTTGATCTCGAAGTGGCATGCGAAGTCTCAAGTGCCTGCTGGTTGGGCTGAGTTGGCTGTAAGATGTCTTAAAGACGGAGTGGCTTGGGGCGGACGCAGTTCTGTCTCTTCGGAAGGGCATCCGCAGATGGGGTGTCGCCTGTGGCTGAAGAATGCGGGTTCTCCAGGGCTGGTGGCGGTTTGTAAGCAAGCACCTGAGTGTCCCATAGGGGCATGTCTATGGATGACCAGTTTGGTTTCCACTGAGTGAGTACCACATTGAACATACCGCTCAGTGAGATACTTTTTGTTACTCGTGGAATCCAGGTGGGTGTCTAGTGCCCCGTGTGCACACTGGCCTCGTTAGTATTTGGAGACTCTTAGAACCAAAGATAGGACTCCAGAACGAGCCACTTCACGTTGAGGATTTCAATGTTGCCCCATCTGTCGTAACACGTTGTCTTCCACGTGAAAAGGGGTTCCGTACGGTTTCAGCCAAAATGAGGTCTCTCCTTATGGAATCACCTCCACTCGTTGTCTTTCTTCTTTTTCAACCACACACGCTCCTCTCAGCCGGTGCCTTCGTCCACCATCCCCTTTTGCTTTGGAGGGTTGTTACCAGATGTCATTAAGTTGGCTCTTACGGTTTCTGCACCAGTCTGTGTCATTTGGGGAGCGCTCTCTCATCCCCCGCCCGCCCCTACCCCCCATGCACCGGCTCCCTACCCTTTCTCGTCACCCTGGGTGAGGGAACCAAGGACTCAGCTAACAAAATGGGAGGTTATGGAGAAGACTCCAGATTCCAAGATAGCCTTGGGGTAAAACTGCCTAGCGCCCCATTGACCATTTTACCCCGCTGTGGGTCACGTTTCCTAACTTGAAAGAGAGTGTCAGTATGACCGCCGTGATGTTCGTCTCTGGGGAAGTCCTTTTCCTGAGATTTAAACATTGACATCTGTTTCATCACATCCCCCAGAAATGTCTGAATTTGTGCTCGTTGGGAGAAGTCGATAGAAAAGATGAGTAACTGAATAAATGCCTTCCAAATGATTACTGATCGGGCGGTCGTCTCACCTTGGACACTGAGGTCTCAGCTGGGCCCTTCGTGTCGCAGCGTCAGGCTGTGGACCCTTGGTAGACTCGCCCTCCCCTTTCCTGAGTGGCTCTTGCACAGTGTCTTTTTCATCTGTCCCCAGCACCCCCTGTTCCACCCTCGGCGACTGCTCCCTCCCCCTCACCGCGAAAATGGAAGAAGTCAGGAGAAGCCTCCCTCGGACTCACACTCCAGCTGCCACCTGCCAGCTCGTCCCAGGTCTCTCTGCCCTGTACCCCCCACACCCCCGCCCATGCTCCTGTGCAAACCCAGGCCCTGCTCTTGTGCACTGGGGCTCACCCGCTCTCTGACCCAGAACCCTGCCCCCCCAGGTTCTCCTCTTTTTCCTCCGACATCAGTGCCTCACTCTCTTGGACTGCTCCCATCGGCATGAGACATGCCACGGTGTCGCCCATCATTAGAAAACCATGGCTCTGGAGCTCACGCTCCCCACCGGTCCCACCATCTCTCAGCTTCCTTCCCTTTGCAGCAACACCTCTCGCAAGTGGCCTCGCTGCCTCCCTCCCGTTGCTCTCCTAGCGCTGCCTTCACCCCGGCTTGCCAGCTCTGCTCCTGGAGGCGCCACTGACCCCTGCCCATACTGCCCGTCTCAGCCGCCTGTCCTCTGTCCTCGTTATCCTTGACCCCAGCCGCTTTGGCAGGGGTGCTGCTCCCCGCTCCACATCCGGCCTACATCTCTAAGGCCGCAACTGGCAGATGGATGTGTGTCTTCACGCTGACCTCCCTTCTGAACTCCAGACAGAGAGTGCACAGGTCTCCATGTGGATGTCTACCAGACACCTGCCGTGTAACGTCGGAAACTGAGTCTCACCACTCAAATGTGCATCTCCGAGGCCCAGCGCTCCCCCACTCACTTGAGGGCACTTGCACGCCTCCTCACTGGGCTCAGACACCCTACAGCCATCTTTGGCTCCCAGCTTCCCTCCCACTGGGCCCCAAGGGCAGCAAGTCCCGGTGACTCTCCATTCCAGACTGATCCAGGATCCGACTACTCATGACCTCCCGCCACCACCGAGGCCTCGTCCCCACCACCTCAGCCTGGATTGTTAGTCCCCTAACTAGATCCCCTTAGTCCACCCTCTCCCCCTCTCGTCTGTCTGATTCCCACCAAGCAGCTGATGACGGTGCTCCTCTGTCCAAAACACCACCGTCTCCCCATTTCCCTGAGTAAATCCCAAACCCCTGCCAGAGGGATGTCCTGAGAAGTCCGACACGCTCGGGTCCCCGTGCTGTTCAGACAGCATCTCATTCCTCCCCTTTCCTCCTTCTCTCTGCTCGAACCCCTGGCCTCATCGCTGTTTCCTGTACCTGCCGGGCATGCTGTCCCCCCGGGGGCTGTACTGGCCTTTCTATACGGAGACCACCTGATTACTCATCCCCCAGGAGCCGCGTGGCCAGCTGCCCCTTCGCCCTGCAGTCTTTGTTCAGATGTCATCTGCTGTACTGTTCAGTTTTTCCACCGCCCTGGTGACTTTCTAACATTCTCTCTGATTTCCTGGTCTGTTGTGTTTATTGCGCATTGTCTCCTGCTCCTTCCCTGCTAGAATGTACGTGCCCCCAGGGCAGGGCTCCGAGAGTGTCCGCTAATGTACCTGGTGGTGTGGAACAGCCCTGGCCCGCCTTGGGTGCTCGGCAAGTAGTTGTAGGAAGAGAGAATGAACAGGGCACGGGTTTCAGGTAAGACAGTTGGTCACAGGGCTTCCGGGAGAGTAATGCGTTTGCACAGGCCCGTGAGAGGGCCTTCGTGCCCAACAGAACAGCTAACAGCATGTCCACAGGGTTCCGGGGGACGCTAATGATCGAGACACAGGAAGTGCCTGGGCCTGAGGTGCTCACTTCTTGGTGTGGAAAAGAGGCTGCATGCAAATACCCAAGGAAGTAAATGTCTTAAAGACAGTGTTTTTCACCCCAGGGAAGTAAAACCGGTGATGCAGTGGAGCATGAATGGACGGGGGTTACCTGGCTAGACTGGCCAGGGAAACCCCCTCCTGGAGAACGGAGGGTCAGGGAGCAGGCAGGTGTGCGGGGGCCTGGGAGCAGCTCTTCTGGGGGAGTGCAAAGGCCCTGAGGCGGGGGCATGGTCATAGTGCGGAGCGAGGCTGGAGCATACTCTGCAGGTAGCTGCTGCAAAGAGCACTGTGACGTTGAGAGGCCACGTGGTCTTTTGGGGGAGACATCTGTCATCAAATACTTTTTATTCTTTTCTGCATTGGAGGGAAAAAATGGCCAACGTATTTTAGTCATAGAAGATGATTAGGACTTTGGTTTCTAGGTCAGCGGCCGGCAGCCTGTACAGCCCAGCGCCAAAGCCATCCACTGCCTGGTTTTTTGTTTTTTGAAGTCATACATGATCATCAAGCTGCTGCTAGAATGTTCACATCTGTTACTGTGAATTCAAAACCCTGGAAAAACTTCTCCTGGGAATTTACCTGAGGTCATGGCTGCACCCACAACAGGGCAAATTCAACCAGACGGGCACCTTGTCCCAGACTATCATGACCCAGTTTCATAAAGTTTTATTGGAATAAACATCCAACATCCATTCATCCGTGTATTGTCTGTTTGCAAACTGGTGGCGGTTGCTTAGTTTTAACAGACACCATGTAAATGTGACCTATTTGCAAGTCTAAAACCTTTATGGGTCAGCCCTTTATAGAAAAAGTTTGCTGACACCTGCTAGAGTTATTATTTAATCAAGATGGCATAGGACTCAATTCCTAATATAATTTTAAAACGAATTCTGTGCCCTGTATAAGACCACCAACTGTTGATTGCCCTTAGCAACTGTTTCTTTAAAAAAAAAAAACTAAATGATTTTCCATAACCAGATAATGAATACACACGATTAAAAATCCAGAAATGACAGAGGTACCAAATGGTGTACAGGGAAGTATCCCCCTCCCCAGGGACAATAAATGTCATCAGTTTTTTATGCACGCTTCCAGAGAGATATTACGTACACATGGGCAGAGAGGTGAGTGTTTTTTCCTTGCTCCCCCAGCAGCTGAGTGTGCACCTGCCCCACGCCCCCAGTCGTGGAGTTTGTTCTGAGGTTCATTTCCACTTTTATGGCTTCACAGCATTGCACTGGACTGGCGGATGTGTTGATTGTTTCCAGTTGTTTGTAACTCTGAACAAAGTTGCAACAAATAACCTTGAATGATGCACTTGGGCAAGCACAGCTAATACTACTTGGTGATAAAAAAAGAAGAAAATTTTACCCTTTGCGACAGCATGGATGGACCTGGAGAACATTGTGCTGAGTGAAATAAGCCAGTCAGAGGAAGACAAGTACTCTGTGATTTCACTCGTGTACGGACTCCAATGAACAAACTCAACTAACAAGCAAAACAGAGACAGATGCACAGAGACCAGGAGGACAGCTCAGCGGGGAGCACACGGGGGTGGAGGGACCGAGCAGAGAGGAAAAGGGACTCAGGGACGTGGATTTGCTGAACTTTAAATACTAAACAGACTCTTACAAGATTTAGCAGAAAGATCATGGAAAACCCGCAGGATGCTCTTATTGTTTTGTTGGGTTTTCTGAAGCTCCATGTTGTAATTTTGAGCAGGCTCCACTGACTCACTGCTCAGGAAAGAGAAGAAATGTATTTACATTTTCATTTCCCCTTCTAATCAAATTATGTAATTTGGCCTGTAACACGATGCCCACATTTGTCGTAATTCTACATTTAAATATAGACTTGTGCTCACCAGCACCCCTTCTACCACAGCTTCTCTGCTTGTTGGTTGGAAGAACACAGGGCTGTTCCCCCCAGCAGAGCCTGTGGCGTACCCCTGAGTTCTCGTTTCGGAGTGCCGCCGTCCTGCACGGCCATGTGTGTGGTTCTCTGGCCCTTCTCTCCGAACTTTGTTGCTGCGCTGTGTCTGGTGGCAACGTCTGGGACCAGCCAGATGGGTTTTCTTTGCAGGCATCTTGCTTTTGTGAGGATGCTTGTGGAGAATTTGTTGTTGTCATTGTTCCACTCAGCAGTTGGGCTGTGCCTCGTCGTGGGCCATTCTGTCCGTCTGTCCTGGAGCCCTTTCCTACGCAGACTCAGTTCTTCACTATTTCTTCAGCTGTGTCGAAATATTCTTTTCTGTTGTACCCATTCTACTTCTCGAGTCACATACTTCAGAGATGGAATTTTCCTTGTGTTAGTGCCCTCTTGCTCTTTAGATCTTTTTTTTTTTCTGATGATTTAGTTCCTTTCCACAGGATGCTATCTCAGAACTGTCGCCGAGCAGTGAGGCGGCCGCCCACCTCGTTCATTCGTTAGGCCCCAGTGGTGCGTTTCGTTTTCCGTTCCTTCCTCAGCTTCGCGGCGCCCCCCTTTCCCGCTCTGTCCTGTCCTGTCACCTGAGGGCTCTTGCCGGCTGACGCTGTGTTTTTATGAAGTCTGTCTGGAGTGTAAGATATTCTGGAGGTGTTTGGTTTAGTTTCTTTTCCTTGGATGTTTTCTTCCAGATGGGATTTTTCTCTCCCGTCCCCTCCCTCCCTCCCTCCCTTTTCTTCTACGTTGCGTATGGCATCTTTTCAGCCGGCTGACATTTAACACGAGCAGTTTAGGGACACGGTCAAGAGCACAGACGGCAGAGTCCCAATGCAGTCTCCGTCCTGTCACCGATTTGGGGGCAAATTACCCTCTGTGTTTTATCTTTTTCATCTGTAAAATGCAAATAATACAAACATAAGGTTGTTGGGGGCCCTTAACGAGACAGAGTGGGAAAACTTCATAGGCCGATGCCAAGCCCACTCTTGTTACCACTGTGGGCATCTCCAGGGCTCCCGTGGGTGCTGACGGTGTCGCTGAAGGTCCCTTCCCTGCTTCCCGTGCCGCTGGCCTTCCCTCTGAGCTCCATCCCAGGGTGAGGGTGGGGAGAGGGCCTCTTTGGAGTCTATTGTCACGTATGCAACTTTGTTACAGGTTGTTTTGGGGTTTACGAGGTCAAAAGTATATCCTCTTCCTTCAGAATCCTTAGGTTGGGGGTGACCTCCCCCCAGGCAGTCAGCTCCTGCTACTGTCTTCCTCCCAGAGGATTTTGTCACTGTTCCCTGAGGGCTGCCTGACCCCTCAGTTCGCTTCAGCCTGCATCAGCGTTGGTTTGGGGCTCATGGACCGACTCCCTGTGGCAGGGAAGGTGGGCCAGCATCCGCTCTCCACAGCCCACAGCCATGGGTCCCTCGCCCCAGTCACCGCTCTCCGCAGTGTGTGTGCTGAGGTGACGCTCCTTTCTTTCCTGATTTATCTGCAGCTGTGGGACATGTTCCTGGCTGTTAATTTTCATCCCTCATTGTTGCAAAAGCACAATCCTTGGATCAGATTTTCTTCTGCCATCTTTCTTCCCGCAATCTTGTCGGGAGCTTTAAAAAAAAAATAAAAGAGAGAAAAACAAAACATTCCCGGACCCAGCCCTGGACCTTGCCTTCCAGAGCGTCTGGAACGGGGCCCAAGTGTCTCCTTTCTAAAAGCCTTCCCTGCAGCTCTAATTTTTAAACGTGGAATCCTTGTGGAAGGTTGTTTTTCTCCTACCTTTTCATTAGCCTCTTTGAAGAACAAATTAAGTATATAAAACACTTAAAATTTTTCAGGAATATCTCATAAATTTAAAGGTGCTTTCTTTGTGGTTTGTTGGCTTGCTTTTTTTTTTTTTTTTAATAACCTCATATAAATAGGGTGAAAAAGCCCGTCTCAGGGACTAGAAATGCAAGTGGGTCTTTTTCTGTAGTGGTCCCTGAGAGACATATCTTAAGACCTGGAATTCACTTCTAGACCTCTTAGGCTTTTAGTTTTCTACTGGCCTTTATAGAGTGAATTATTTATCGGTGCTTTTAGGAAGCATTTGGATGCTGTAGATGCCAACCGTGTCAGCCATAGGCTGTCATCAGAACCCGACAGTCTTCAGAGGATGGTGCCCACCACGGGCCTTGAACCCTGTTGAGGGTTTGACTGGTTAATGGGAACCGCGGAAGGTGACTGGTTTCACCTGGGTCTGCACGTGACCCATGGAGGTAGCTGCTGGAAAAATGGGCTGGGAGCTGCCGCAGCAGGGCCATGAGTGCCGAGCTGCTGCCAGTGGGGTCCCACGCGGGCCGTGCATCCCCCTCCCCGCTGTTTCCCCAGCTAGGGCTTCCCAGTCAGGACCCACGAGAAACCCACCCGTGGAACCAGCACCAGCGAAGCGTGGTTGTCGTTGTCGGTCTTTTTCAGGATCGCCTCTTAGTTCTTGAGTAAACTTAAGTGTCCGAACATTGAGGAGAGCGCCTGCGTTCTTGACCTGGAGGCAGGCTTAGGAAGCGAGACTCGGTGATGTGGCTCATGGGGTGTGTTCAGTGCACACCTGCGAGGCAGCCTCGAAGTTCTCCTGGTTAAATGTCGCAGCGCGAACGTCCCCAGAAGAGCGTCTCTCCTGCCTTGGGGGACTTATTTGCAGGCGTTTTTTTCATTAGCTCTTTGGGGGAGCAGCCACATGCCCTCGGCACTGAGATATTCCGTTCACACACTTGGACCCAGTGCCCGTGCTGCCCTTGAACTTGGGGCAGTAACGCTGGACTTGAAAAAAACTGCCCTAAGCTCAGGACTATGTGGAAGCATGTCCACACGTGGCCTGTCCCCTTCATTTCAATCAAGTCAGGCCTCCAGGTCCAGCGTAGTGGCCGGCTGGTGACCATTTCTGTTCTCGTCTGCCCTACCTTCAAGGTGGCGACTCAAAGCCACTCAGGTCCTTCCCAACGGGAGCATCAACGCCCGTGTTGGAAGATGGAAGGAAACACGTGGGTTTCAGCTGTGGACATTGTGTAGTTATTCGTTTCAACTTACCGAAAAAAAAAAAAATCACTAACTTCATCTGTCGTCCCTGATCTGTCTATGGTCTCTCTATGTGAAGTGACATGTCTGTATTTTTGTTTTAGGAATCTTTCGAAGAAATACCAACCTAAAAAGAACTCGAAGGAGGAGGAAGAATACAGGTCTGTTGGCCCTTGGTCACGATGCGGCACCATCTGCACACTGTTGGTGATGGTAGAGCAAGGAAGGGAGAACCAGATCCCGACAGAAACGCGTCTCACTCTCTGCCCATGTTTGTGTTAGCTTTTAAATCAGGGGAGAGAAAAATATAAACCTACCCTACTAACTTTTCTTACACTGAGCTGCTAGACCTATGCTAGATAGTTTCAATTAGGGTAGTTAAGAAGAGCTTAGAAAATAATCTAAGCAAATACAAGAAGAATGGATTGTGCATTCTACAGTCTTGGTTTGGTTTTGTAATATCAAGAGTCTTGTTCCTACTCATTCATCCAAGAAATAACGTATTTTTCAGGCCATGATATACACCTAGGTTTTGGAGGAGGAAAATAGGGAAAAAATTTTTGAAGCACAAAATGTGGTAAAATATTTAATAACACAAATAACATACTATTTCACCAATGTAAATGTAAACAGAACTCAGCAGCAGCATTAACACCCATTATTCCTCCCAAATTGGGGGTGGGGGTGTCTTATAGTCTGAAAAATATGTCCATTTTAGTCAGTGATTCAGGAGGCATCTTAACACAGATGGTCCCAAAGTACTGTTTCTCTAATTTGGACCTGAGTATCCAGTACATTAGTACATACATGTTCTGGGTTATATTTGGACTCTGTATTAACAAAGCCCTGCATAGCACAGAGCAGTTCCGATTCACAAGCTGGGAAGCGTCTCTGTTGTAATTAAGTCTGAGCCTTTCTGGCGCAGACACCCTTCTGTGTAATGAACCGTCAGGGTCCTCCGGGAGGCTGGTGCAAATTAAGCTGACGTGAATGACTGTTTCCCCAGCAAAGCGAGCCCGGCCGTGCCCTCATCTGAGGAGGTGTGGCGTGTGTTCTGTCCCGCAGGTACACGGCCTGCCAGGCCTTCCTCTCCACGCTGAATGAGATGAATGACTACGCCGGCCAGCACGAAGTCATCTCGGAGAACCTGAGCTCGCAGATCACGGTGGGGCTGGCGCGCTACGTCCAGGAGCTGAAGCAGGAAAGGAAATCGGTAACGAAACTTGTTTTTTGTTTTTTTTTCCCTAAGACGTGGACCAAAGATAAGGGAAATATCTCTAGAAACTTTAAAATTATATAGAACACATAAATGGTGGGTCTTAAACGGACATCTTGGAGAACCATATAAAAGTTATGGACCTTGTTCCTAGAAAGCATTTCTGTGTCTTTATCGTCTCCAGGGTCCCTGGGACACCCTGAAACTCATCTGTGGGCCCCCGAATACTAAGTAATTCGTCGGAGGAACTTAAACCCATTTGAGGGTATCAGACATAGGAGAGTGAGCAGTATAACATGGTGTGCACTGTGTGGGACGGACGGTATTAAGATGAATGCTCGTAAGGCGTTTTAAAAAGCCAGAGAGATGGCTTCAGTTCCTCCCACTGGACTTCTTGGCTCCTCCATTGCTCTCTAATGAAGAGGACCTTTTGCTTCTCCTGACACCATTAGAATCTTGTGTGAGCAAGAGAGAAAAATGTACACTTCCAGTGTATTCATCATCCAGATTCTGCCCGAAGAGATTGATTTTTAAGCGCTGATCTGTTTCCTTGAACTTTGACCTGTTGCTAGATGTGTGGTAACTTGTTAGGAATAAAGAAAGTGCCCACACTGGCCAGTGATAGGCTTTCTTAGATAAATCCGAGTCCACAGTCATTCCCGTAGTGCTCTGGAGGTGTAGGAACTCACGGGATAGGTAGGGCTCCTGCCGAAATGGAGGAGGCATGAAATAATAATGACCAAAACAATTAGGTAATTGCAGTAGTGATAGTTGCTACAAAGTACCGAATGTTTAGGTCTAGCTGCGGTTTCTCACGGCTAACTGGAAATGACGTCTTGCTTAAGTACCACTCTTAACCATCAGTACAATGCCTTCTGGCCATGGGATACAGTGGTGAAATCCTGCCTGCCCAAAAGGACGATTTCTAATTTACTGCCTATAGTGTGTTTCCGAGTTCAATTCAGAATCCTAGTAGAGAATTCCCTTGCATCTAGATTTCGCTGTGTTTGAACAGATGAATCTCTAACGAGAGGCTGAGTGGTGCCAATAGCCAGCTCCACAAGAGCTGAGGCTTCCTTCCCTTTGTGTAGAGATGTGAGAGGGAGCGGAAGAAAGTGAGTGGGAGAAATGGGTGCTCTCCTGGCCCTGGCGCCCGTAGCCTGACGACGGGCCATCTGTTTGGTCTTTAAGCCTTGGACTCTCCCAAGCAGGATAGTGCTTGCTGTTCACGTTTGTAGGGGAAAGATGTTTTTTATGCAGCAGTCTTCGCCTGTACTCTGTTCTCTGATGACGCAGCTCACTCACCTCATGAGTGTGAATAGCCAGTGTGCATCCTGACACACACATCTGTAGGCCCGTCTTTATGAAAATATGTTGACTTTTCAAAAGTAAATTCTTTAAAAGAGAACCTTTCCTTGCCACTTGTGAAAGCATAGCATTCAGGTGCTTCCCTGGCTGATGTCTGAGCCGGCAGCATTTCCCGTTGGGGAGAGGGGAACCTGCTGGAGGCTGAGGCAGGGGCTCTTAATTCCCACACCCACTGGGCTCCACTTTGGCAACTGTGTTCTGGCACGATGTTCCCCTTCCCTTTAGAGAGGAGGGAAGCAGTGGCCATTGTCTTTTTTTAAAAATATATATTTTTTAAGATTTTATTTATTTTTAAAAAATGAGAGAGGGGAAGGGAAGAAGAAAGAGGGAGAGAAACATCAGTGTGTGGCTGCCTCTCATGTGGGTTCCCCTGGGGACCTGGCCTGCAGCCCAGGCATGTGTCCTGACCGGGAATCGAACTGGTGACCCTTTGGTACACAGCCCACACTCAATCCACTGAGCCACACCAGCCAGGGCTGTATTATCTTTTATTGACAAACATAAATTGTCGATAAATCTTTACTCCTTGACAATGTCTAGGATTCACTGGTGTTCAGTGATAAGGAATAGAAATAAGTGGGAAACCAACAGTGTTTTATAAGGTAACATGATTAGCTTTAATGTGTAAACGCTGGAAATTTTATGCGTGCTTGGTTTTCCTAGATTTTTAGAAATTTATAGTGAATACAGTGTTCTATCTTTTTTAGGTGACCACATATGATAAAAACCTCTGTTTCTTTTATTTACTCTCCCTTTGAATTTGTGGGGTTTTTTGTGTGTGTGGGGGTGCTGTGGTTTATTTATTAGTTGCCAACATTTTAAAAAATGTTACTAAACCTCTGAATTATAAAACAAAACTTCACAATCTTTATGTATCAAAACCCCCATTTTTCCAAGTTTTCTTCTGAACGTTGTTTATAGATATGTAAACATTTATGTAGAGACAGATATATAGATATAAATATCACATTTCTGTATCTCTTTCTCTATGTAAATATGTTATATTCTTATACATTTTATATTTCATATCTTTTAAAGTATTTATATCTGCATTTTACCTCTGTGTCTCTACGCAGATAAATATAACATATTCTTCCTTGGTTTCCACTTAATATCATGAGTACTTCCCATGCTTCTATGTGAAAATATAGTTTTGATAATTAGAATTTTAGTAGCTGTATATTCTAACTCTATTAAAATTCACTTAACGATTTCTTTATTATTTGATCTATAGGCTACACCAGTTTCTGATTAGTTGTCTGGTTAGCTAATGTGGAAGCTACGGCGACAATACCACAGCACACTCGTTACTCGTTACTTTTATAGCTGTTTTCTTCCTCTGCGGAACCGAGACCCCTCTCCACGCCAGATTCCTAGGAATGAGAATATCAGGTCAAAGCATACGTGATTCGTGGCTCTCGATTAAACTTTGGTCATTTACATGATTCATGGTCTTTAATGGGAGCACAGATGAGTCTCCCAAGTTATCAAAACAATTGACTTGGACGTGAACTGGCTCCTCTGAGGTGAGTGTGGCCGTCAGATTTACTCCTTCGTGAAAACGACTGTAAATACACTCTCACTAGCAATGTTTGCACCTTGAATCAAGTCATTACAGAATTTTAGAGAGTGTTTGGGTCGGCTCCAGCCTTGGAGTTTGCCTGGGGTTATCCAAATGGTCGCCACTCACTGCACCTGAGGGGCGAGTGGAGCTTGGCAGCCCCGGAAGGGGAGGCGGGAAGCTCTGGCCTCCGAGGAAATAAAGCTCCAGCAGGTGGGAAGTGTGGCTCGTGATGGCGTGTTGGCTGGGAGCAGAACCATTTTTTTGGCGTCGGTTATTTGAAGCTTTCTAGAGGAAACAGTTATACAGGGCGGGGCTAACGTGGGTTTACCATTGTGAGTGTGCAGAACAGAGTTTATACTTGTATTATTAATTACTGTACTATTTTCCATACAAACAATTGTAAACCTACTTTTCCGCACCCTGAATGATGCCTTTTAGGACTCACAAAAATTTTTATAAACCTCAGAGAATGCTTACAAGACCCCACAATAGTTAGAACTGACATTAAATTTTATTTGCAAGGTTTCGGAAATGTTTAAAAATAGGTACTAAAAAGTATAACATTTCTTCCTAAAGTTAGGTATTGGACAGGTCCTCTTTATGAACTATGAAAGGACTTCACTTTCTATAAGGCAGTTCTGCAGCACGGGATGACTGCAAAGTGTTTACATTTTTTTTATAAGAGCTTACAGCCAATAGATAAGACTGAGTGTAAAGGAAAGCAAAAGCTGAAAGGAGTTTATATAGATGATCAAGCTAATTACAAACCTATTTCTGACTGACTGAATTCCATAGAGATTCAACGGTGGATACTCCATTCATTACAAGGCCAGGTCCTGTCCCGTAGAAAGAAAACGTGAAAACCGGGATGGGTTGGAGGTTTCATGACCTGGGAAAAGGAGCAGTGGGTTTTCGTAGCCACTCTTCCTTCCCGGTGTCACTGCATTTATTTAAGTAATCAAGAGGCCGGGCACCCTTTGATCTGTTTTCTGTTGGTCTGTCGCGTGGGTCGCACTGTTTGCAGCACGCTGATTAATACCCCTGGTATAATGTGTCTCTAGAAGGTGATTTTGTATGTTTTATCTCTTGTTTTGAGAGAACATGTGACAGTGGCATTTTGTTCATTAAGCCCTGTCACCGCTGTGGTCCTGTCACCTGCAAAACCACTGGCCTGGCGAACCCAAGAAATGTTGTCTTATTTATGGGCCAGCATACCTCGTTGTCAGGACCCTTAAGTCCCGCCCTCGGTTCCGTGGGTCTGAGGTGCGACTCCGGGTTTCTGTCCCGTCTGTACGCTGGGGTGAGCGGGACCTTCCTCTGTCTGCGCTGTGAGAGTCACCTGACTAGTGTGTGTGTCTCACCCAGCTAGCCTGCATCCATCGGTCGTCGTGCCGTTGGCAGTGGACGGTCCTGAGCTCAGCAACGGCGATGGTGGTGCCCCAGAGCTGTGCGGGGCAGCGTTACCCCATGAAGACAAACCTCGGGTCCCCCAGACGCCCTCATCAGCCCCATTCCAACCTGCACTTCCTTCATTCTGTAATGGCGCTCTCTGTTAACTTAGCGGTGCCTGCCGGCCGGAGAGGCGGGCACCCAGGACTTCACAGAATACCGAGTCCTGTGGGCTCCACCTCCAGGAGGTGTTGTCGGGCTGAGCACTGCTCACCCCTTCCTCCACGTCCTCCCCGTCGGTCCCTCTCCCTCTCGCCTGGAGGACTGCGTTAGCCGATCCGCCCAATGCATCTCTGCTTGCAGGCTCGCCCAGTGCTCAGTGGTCCAGCCCCCCTTGACCCCCGTCACCCTTTCTACCACCAGCTGTCTTCCAAGCAATTGCAGCCGCCCCTCCCCTGTCCCCCACCTCTCCTGCCCCCTCAGAACAGTCTCCATAGAGCAGCCAGCGCGGTCTTGTGATAACACAAAGTAGACTGTCACTTCCCTTCCTGAATCTTCCAGTAGCTTTCCGTGTGCCCCTGTGGCTTGGGCAGCCATCC
>PVIA01001839.1:96939-244916 GCA_004024845.1 Tonatia bakeri
CCTCCCCCCCCCCCCTCTGAAATGCCCCCCGCATACACGTGCACCCCTCCATCCCCGACCCTCTGTCTCCGGGCCGCTGTGTCCCATTTTAGTCACACTGCTCCCCTGGCACCAGGGCAGCGCCCTGCTTGTGTGGGCGTGCAACACACGTGTCGGATGCAGAGACCTTTCAGCCCAGGGGAGGGTTGCCATCCCTGAAGTTTCGCCTGTCGACCTGGCACTCTATCTAAACCCCCCCCTTTTTAAAAAGAGCTTATTTATTTATTTTTAGAGAGGGGAAAGAGACAGACAGAAACAGCGATGTGAGAAACGCCAATCAGTGGCCTCTCACAGGCCCCCAAGTGGGGACCCTGGCCTGTGACTCGGGCATATGCCCTGACCAGAAATCGAGCCTGTGACCTTGTTTCACAGGCTGGCGCCCAGTCCACTGAGCCACACCGGCCTCCCTCTCACCTCTTAGTAATGGTGATTCTTCTTGTCTTGGTTTGGAAGTAAGAGCATAATACCCTTGGAAGGGATGAGTGAGGGACATGAGTCTTCACTGCTGAACAGTGGTCATTTGAAGATCCTGTTATTTCAAGAGTTCATTGGGATTCTTCAGGGGAATTAGAGTTTCAAGGAATATGACAGGAGGGGTTCTAAAGAGCAGATAAAAGACCCCTACAGTCTGGGTAAATTGTAGATGCAAGAGCTGTGGGTAGCAGAAGCCAGCATGAGGATGACAGAGGGGCTGTAGGGAGAGGATGCCAGGACAGGGAGTGAAGGAAACCTGGCCGGTGTTGCTGGACCTGGGCCATGGGCAGGGTCCCCTGCCCGGAGCCCAGATGGTCCGTGCTTGGGGGAAGCTGAGCCACTGAGCGTGGCAGCGGGAGGTCGGCATTTTAGGAACTTTCAGCACATTTGGTGAGAAGGTATTTTTATTACAGATGAATTTGGGAAAATAAGCCTTAAGTAACAGCAGGAGGTGATTCCTGTCACAAACGTTTCTGGGTTTGTGGCTTCAGACTCCGGTGTGGGGTGCGACACCCCAGCGAGCGAGCCTGAAGGTGCTTCTCAGTTGCCGCAGCGGCACACATCAATGCCCGCACCCTGGGGTTCAGGGCTGCACAGCTTCACCCCGTCAGGCCGAGCAGGGGCCAGCGTGCCAGCCCACCACTCTGTGGGCTCGGAGGAAGTCATGACATTTGTCACAGACCGAGTTTCTGGGTGCTCCTCTTTCCTTTGCCCTTTTCATGCCCTTGTGTTCCTCTGTTTTCGTCTGTGGAATCTGAGTTGCATTTAAAATTCCAGATGGTTGACTGTCTTCCGCCGAGTGTTTCTTCTTTTTTTTTTCCATTTTCTTTTTTTAAGTGGCTGTTCTCACATTGGTGCCATATTTTGCTCCAGTAAGGAGTCTTAAAAGGTTAATGGCCTGTGCCATACATACAATAAAAGTGAGCCCCCGCTGTCCCTAATTGTAGCACGTGGATGCTAAGCCTCTTCCAGTTTGTTTGGCCTAAGAATGAGTTCGCACAGAGTGGCGCAGTCTCCTGAAAGCTTTGTCATTGTAATTTTTTCTTGCCATCAACGCTTGCTTATTTTAGTTTCCCGGTGATTTTTGATCTCAGCGACCCCTGGTGCCTGGGAAATTTCTCAAACATTTTTGAAGGATGATTTTGTCTGTGTGTTTTTCGGGGTCAACCGAAAAGCTGAAATGAAAGTGAGCTCAGCCGTTGCCCAGGTACAGTCAGGCATTTTTAGTGGTCTTATTATGTTGGAAGAGAAACCAAAGCATCTGCTTACAGGAGCAAGTCAGGGCCCTCCTCTGGGTCCCCAGGGATGGCATTTCCTGTCTCGGAGAGGAGAGGAGAGGAGAGGAGAGGAGAGGAGAGCGGGTGACTTCACCCCGTGGCTCCGAAAGAAGCGCTCATTATCTCCTCCTGGAGAACAGTGCCCCTTTGTGCAGGGCTCGGAGGCCCGCGTCTCACTTGCGTACCCGCGCGCTGTCCTGCGGAGAAGGGGTTTGCCATTGTTGGTCAACAAACAACAGATGCATCTGGCGAGCTGGTGTGTGGGACTTTGTAACCGTGGAGCTGGCTTCCCCAATGAAAGGAGGGAAGGTGGACCAGGACCTAAACGACCACCGCTTTCTGGGTCCCGCGCGCAGGTGTCAGGAGGCCTTCTGCTCCAGAGGCATCCACCGGCGGCCACTGCGAGCATGCGTGTTGTAGCCAGACCTGTGCGGGAGGGACCCGCCGTGAACCAGGAGGAGGAAAAGCACCGCCCCAGGTTTCTTTCTTACCGCATACGTGTAGTTTCCGGATCCTCGTTTCAGCCTGACAGAGCTGTGGCTTCTCGGGAGAAAGCTCACCAGTGAAATCACGGTCCACGTTGTGCTTGAAACATAAATTCATATTTATTATAAAATAGTCGAGTAAAGGAATGGCAGGAGAGTGGATATACGGGTTTTCTATTGGAATCCATCCCTCATGCTTCCAAAATAGGGCTGCTTTTTTTTGTATGTTTTTTGATTTCGGGATTGATGAAGCCAAGTCCTCTGTTCTGCATCACCGGCTGTCACTTTCCGTGTGTCCTTGTGCCCGCGTTTCCTTGCTCTGCCCAGGGGGCTTTTTCTTCTGGGGGCCCGTCCTCGAATCTCAAAGTAAAATCAGGTGGCATGGTGAGACTTTTCAGCAAACTGCATGACATGGCGATCCTGCTCGTGGAGTGGGGACGGTCCTCATGACGGTTTGGGGAAGCTGCATTTCTGCACGGACAGGGACTCTCAGGACTGAAGGTGGCCCCCTGAAAAGGCAGGGCTGAGCCTCGGCATCTCCCCGAGCTTGTCCTTTTGCCTCCCCCTCCGCCCAGACCCCTGAGCACTGCCTGCCTCCCCACCCCCTACTGTCACTGCCCCCCGCCCCCGCCTCGTTCATTTTGTGGCTTCCAGAAAACCTGCTTGCACTTTGTACTTCCTTCAAATTCGAGGCTTTCCTAACTGTGCCCTCAGCCCTACTTCTCACTTCCATCCCGGCCTCAACCCTATCTGGTCCCCTGGTCCCTCCCAGCAGGCCCAGCCTCGCTTCTGCCTTATCCCTGCTCTGTTAGGAGACTTGAGCAAATGAAGCCCCAGGGGGCTCTCTTGGGTTCGCAGACACTAAAACATTGCTGGGTGGATAAAACTTGCTGTCAAGAGGCACTTAGGACAGTGAAACGTGACCTTGAAAGGAGACGAGAAATGTTCCCTTATAAAGAAGCACTGTTCTTTAAAAGAGAACCCGATCTTTCCCCTTCTCCCCAGCCTCCCGGGAGTCAGCTCTCTTTTGTGGCTCAGCTGAGCCCCAGGTTCTGCCCAAGCGAGGTGAATGTTCTGAGGCTGCACAGAGGGACCTCCTGTTTCCTGTCCCTCTTTCACCCTGCCTTCCCCATAGAGCCACCCCTGCTTACCTGTCCATGAGAACACGGGACATCCAGCCCAGTCACCGAAGGAAGCTCGTTTATTCAAAGAGGCCTTTAGGACATGGTGGTAGGGTTCAGGGACAGCAGTAAGGGATGCCGCACCCCTGGGGCTGGTCGCAGTAGGGACCTCCTGTGGCCCCAGGTCTCAGGACAGGGGAAGCCTTACAGGAACTTCATAGATTCACTCTGGAGGTGCTGCCTGACCGGAGCTGTGGCCTTCGGTCGAGGACCCCTGCCCACCTAGAACATCTTCGCTTGGGGAGGCCTTGGACTTGATGCCCCTCCCCACCCCCTATGCCAGAACCTCTCCGAGGGCCAGGGAGCCTGCTCGAGTGGTCCAGGCGGGCCAGGACAGAGTCACCCCGACCTCCAAGTCTCCCACAGCCCACCACGAATCCTGGTGGTTTGCAATCAAAAGACACCAGAATCCAGCCCCCGCTCCTCACCTCCACGGCTACCCCGTGGTCTGAGGTTTCGTCATCTCCTGAGTTGGAGGGAGCCTTCTGCCTGGAGCCTTCCTTCACAGCATGGCTCCCAGCCCCTTCAGACAAAAAGCCCACAAGACCCTTCCAGGGGTGTCCGACCTTTGGGCAGGCACCTCTGGGCTGCACTGGAAGAAGAGATTTGTGTTGGCCCACACATTAAATACACAAACACCAATGAAAACTGATGAGCCAAAAAAAAGGTTTTAAGGACATTTACAGTTTTGTGTTGGGCCACATTAAGAGCCACCCTAGGCCGCAGGGGGCCCCGGCGTGGGTCAGACACCCCTGCTGCACAGTCCTCCCCTTTCTTGTCCGACCACATCTCCTTGTTTTGTGAGGCTCACCTGGGCTAGTCCTTAGGCGCCCTCGCTGGCCAGCACCAGGCACACACCTGCCTTGGGGCCTCTGCAGGTAGTGGGGATGTGGATTTATATGGACGCTTTAAAAGATCCAAGTAATGGGAACATCCAGCTACAGAAATGCTTGGAGCAGCATTATTCATAGTGGCCGCTAGCTGGGAACACCCCAGACGTCCCTCAGCTGGTGGGTGGACAACCAGTTGTGGCGCCTGCCTGCTCAGCGGAGTGCCCGGTGGTAGTAACAAGGGATAAAGCACTCAGATGTGCGGCCACGTGGGTGAACCTGGAAAACGCAATTTGCCAAGTGAACATTATGGAATAATGAGAGCATTTGTGCCAGTCACAAAAGGCTTCGTGTTGTAACACTTCTTTTATATGAAACGTCTAGAAGGGGCATGTCTATGGAGACAGGCAGTAGGTCGGTGGTTGCCCAGGACTGGGGAGGACTGGGGGTAGGAGGGTGGCAGCTGAGGGGTGCAGGGTTTCTTTTTGGGGTGAGAAACATGGATTGCAGTGAGGGTTGCATGTTTTTGCGACTCCACTAATGGCCTTCGACCTGTGCAATTTGAATGTGTGAACTGTATGGGACAGGAATTGCATTTCAAAGCAATGAAACAGGAAGAGCTAAGTGATTTTTGTCTTAAAACACCCCTGTCACTTGTACACATGGTGTGTGTCTTAGAATTCAGTATTGCAACATCTGAAGTTTTAAAAGGGTACTCGGGGACTATTCTTGTTTTCATTTCCCCTTTATTTTTTTAAATCTTGAATTTCTCGGGAGTGCACATGCTGGGTCTCCATAGTTAAGTACTGTTGCAGGGGGTGGATTTTGTTCCCATGTCAGCACGAGAAAGGGTGGGCTGATCACCAGTGTGTTTTTGCTTCCAGCACTTTCACGACGGACGGAAGGCCCAGCAGCACATAGAGACTTGCTGGAAGCAGCTGGAGTCGGTGAGTGGGAGGCAGCAGCTTGGGGAAAGGCCTGGGTCGGTTTTCTAGTCTGAATCTAATTGAAGCTTGAATCAACCCCTTATGTGCAAAAACAGATGAAAACACTAAAGGAAAACGTCTTTAGAGAGTTTTCTAATTTAAAGGTAGTCTGTTTCAAGAAACTTGTATCTGAAGTAAAATGTTGAGCCAGAAGAGTATTTTTCTAAGGAAATCACGTGGAAAGAACAAAGATCGGGCAGTTGAGGTGAACATAAATGCATATTTTTTTAAAAAAGGTTTTACTTATTTATTTTTAGAGAGGGGAAAGGAAGGGAGAAAGAGAGGGAGAGAAACATCAGTGTGTGATTGCCTCTCACACGCCCTCTACCGGGGACCTGGCCCACACCCCAGGCATGTGCCCTGCCTGGGAATCGAACTGGCGACCCTTTGGTTCACAGGCTGGTGCTCGATCCACTGAGCCACACCAGCCAGGGCTAAATGCAGGTTCTAAAACAACTCCCTGAGACAAGGGCACCCAGCAAACCAGTTCAGAGCAGCACGCTGTGTGGGGGACTCGGGGGAAGCACAGGAGCTCCGGGAGCCTCCCCACTTCGCTCCTGAGTGCTTCCCCCCACCCGCTCCCCCTGCCTGCAGAGCAAGAGGCGGTTCGAGCGTGACTGCAAGGAGGCAGACCGGGCGCAGCAGTACTTCGAGAAAATGGACGCCGACATCAACGTCACCAAAGCAGATGTCGAAAAGGTGAGGTGAAAGTGAGCCTTTCTTTCGTTTCCCCTTTTAAATGCTTGCCACGCATCCTCCCGGGGTCGGTCCCCGAGTTCTCCTTTCTGACGTGGCCACAAAAGGCCACTTGACTTGGGATCACTTTCAGTCTGTGTCAGCTGTCATGGGGACCAGCAGCTAAAACCCGGGGACTCTTAGGGGTTGGGACTGAGCAGTGTGCTTATTTGTGCAGTCGCCAGGGTGACAGCACAGGGACAGACCACGGGACTGTCCCAGGGCTTGCTGTCTGGGGACGGTGGCTTTCACTCAGTGGCTTTTCAAAGAGTAAGTGGACCTGTCCGCCCAGAGCCACCTGCCAGAGGCTGGCTGCTCCTGAGGCCCCCGGGAGAAAGGCGGGGAGGCGCTCGCTGCTGGCCTGGCCTCTGCGTGGGTCCCCGAGGTTGTTGAAGGGCTGTAGTTCAAGGCTGGCACGTGCAGGCCCTCTCAGAAGCCTCTCTCAGGTGCGCTTGTACTGGCAGCTAGGAGTGCCACAGAGCTTGCGCCGTGTCTGTGCCTTTTCCCTAGAAGCTGCATTTTCCTTTTATAAGAGTCATCAATATGGCGTAAACAAAATTAGGCTGTCAAATAACAGCATTCATTCAGGACTGCCCAGGACTGTTTTGGGTCACAGCCACATGCTCTCTGGGGAAAAGCCCTGCCTTTTCATACCTTTCTTTCCCTTTTGCCAGAGTAGTTGGAGATGAGGTCGGTTGGGAGAGAGTGTGTGTTAGCTATTTAGGTATTTGCCCGGCTCTGCCCCATTCCTCGCTCTGAGCCTAGGGACACGTCACTGTGCCTTCCTCTAGGGTTATCTCATGTATTAAAACATTCTCAATATCTATATTTGATCTCGGGGGGGTTATTTACCAAAAGATACAGTAATATGCTAGTGAAGTTACCATAAACCACCGTAAACTTGTCGTAAGTTTTCATTAAACAGCCAGCTTCCCAAACTGTTCAAAATGTCCTTCAGTTCAAGTAGATTGACCCAAAGCTTATTTTAAAAATTTGGGATTAAATGAGAAACGTATCTAGCACAAACATAAACATTCTTTTCCAAGTATTTTATTATCCTAAGTGTAAAACTGGAGTGATTTTTGTCCACGTAAAAGCCTTTAAAAGAAATTACTTCTAAGGTCTCTTAGTATAAAAGCCATCCACCCTCATTGTAGAAACATCTGAAAATGCAAACATCTAAAGAAGGAGAAAAATATTCAAACACCCAACGGTTGGTAATAAAAGGTATTTTACCTTCAGGGCCTCTTATAACAATTATGTAAACCATACACAGGCTGGGGCAAAAAAGGCTTCGGGTTGTTCTGATGGAAAATAATACAATACTTAATAAATAACGATAAACGAATACACTCTGTTTCACGCACTCACAACTGTGAGCCTGCTTCTGCCCCACCCTGTGCACACAGGGGCAGAATGATAACAAATGGAAGACCTATTTTGGCGCCTTGGAAGTCTCCCTCCCTAATTTCATCCTTCTTCCCCCACTCTGCAGGCCCTTAATTTGGTCTTAATGACCTCCTTGCTATTTATAGCTTTACATCTAAAGAGTACATTTTATAACTTGCCTCTTTTCCACCTTTATGTGCACAGTATCTTCGTTTCATTTAATTTCTGCTGACTTCACTTGTTTTCACACAGCAGTACGGTGCATGCTTGGTTCACGTGGAGCGTGGCGGGCACAGAACTTTCGTATGTTGATATTAGAGCCGGATGCCTGGCTAAACTCTCTTTTCATTTGTTTTGAGTTTCCTGTAGACAGAATCCTACCACCAGCAAACAGTGATGGGCTTAATTCTTCTTTTTCAATCCTCAAGCCTTTTATTTATTTTTCTTGTCTCGCCCTGCTGGTCATGGCCTCCATTATGCTGGCAGAAGCAGTAATCCTGGACTTCCTTATCTCATGTTTGATTGTAAAGAGCGCTTCAAACAGTCCAGGTCCAGGGATCTCCCTTTTCCTATTTTGCCAAGAGGTTGTTTTTTTTTTTTAAGCCTGACCTGATATTGAATATCACCAAATACATTTTCTGCTTCCTTTCATCCATTCATGAGATAGATTACATTCATCATTTTTTTTAATATATTGAACCAAATTAGCCTTCCTGGGACAACTCCAACTAGGTTATCATGTATTATTTTTTTTATATGTAGCTGAATTTGTTGTTTTAGTATTTTAGTCAAGTTTTTTTTTGTCTGTAGTCATTGAGATTAGTCTATAATTGTTCTTATCTGTTCTAGTTTGCTTTACTTACTAGTTTTGGAGTAAACTTGCTCATTTTTCTATTTTCTGAAATAATTTATGTGAGAGGAGCAGTTGTCAGATGTTTAAATGTTTTGGGATGCTGCATCGTGGGAAAGCTTCTGACTGCCAAATCGATTCCTATAATATCTGCTGCTTTGGTTGACCCCGGCATTATATTTTTCTAAAAATACATCCATTTCATCATAAGATTGGAAATGTCTTAGCTAAATGTTGCCTGTAATACTCTCTCACCTTAATTTCTGCTGCATCTGTTGTTTATTCCTAATATGACTTGTTTATACCATTTCCCCTCTTTTGGGGTGCGGGGGTCACTTTTCTAAAATCATTTTTATTACTATGTTCCAAGAACCAAAATTTATCTTCGTGGAACTTCTCTTTTCTACTTCTGATTTCTGTTTCACTGAGTTCCGTTTCCTTCCTCCTTGTCTGTTAGCCTTTGGAGTTCTGTTGTCCTTTACAAATTTTCTTCCTTCAGACGCCTGCCTCGTTCCAGCTTTCCTCGTTTTCCAGTGTAAGTGCTTGCGTGACCACTTCTCATTTAAGCACTGATTTACCTACAACCCACAAATGTTGGTGTGCAGTAGTAGTGTCATTCACTTCTCGATCTTTTTCGTTTCTTTCACTGCTTACTATCTCCTGCGATTTATGTAGAAGCCTATTTTAACATTTCCAGTTGTATGGCCCATTGAAATGTATCTTTTTGTTGTTTTAACTGCACTGTGGTTGTAGAAAGCCCGAGTTTGCAGTTGTTGAGACTTGTTTTATGGCCTAGAACACGGTCCCATTTTATGAATGCTCTAGAAGGAATCGAAAAGGATGTGCCTTCTCCAGTTCCCAGCTGCAGATTCCACCTGTTTCCATTCGCTCAACCTTGGTGACTGCGTTTTCTAGATCTTCCCACCAAGTATGTTTTTGTGCCTGCTACAGCCTCCTTGAGAGAGATGGGTCCCTTCCTTGTGTCTCCCTTACCTCGTCTGTCCCCGGGCCCACAGGGCAGCAGGGCTGAGGAGAGCGTCCGCTGAGCGAATGTGTACAAGACACTCAAAGCCACCCTGGTGGTGGCCGGGGACCCGCAAGTTAACTGTCAGGATGATAACAGGGGAAGAGTTGCCATTTCCTGTCCGTTTGATAAAGTGTAGAACTGTGGTATCTTCGGCGAGATTTGGCCTGTCGCCGATGTGGGGTTGTCTCCTTTCCAGTTACGCTTTATGCCTTGAAAGCGAGTTTCCCTACCATCGGGGTGAGCTGGGCCTGGCAAGCCTTCCCCAGACGTACCAGCAGTCGTGAGACGGCTTCCCCGGGGCTGCTGCCAGCTGTGCAAACCTGCTGTCGACCAGCGAGACGTCTCTCGTCCCCTTACCACTGCCCCGTGTTTCAGTCACAGAGGAAGGAGTGAGTCAGACAGGGGACATAGACACCATCTGCGTGTGATGATGGACGTGCATGTCCCTTGGAACTGGACTGTCCGTGGCCTGTGTTGAGCTTGGGTTCTCCAGGCAGCTGGCGTGACCTGTGGGCACTACAGAGCCAGGACCACATCAATCTAAGTTTTCCAACCTGGGAGCTGCACCAGCTGTGTGACTTCTGGCTGTTTGTGGTTGAAAAAAGTGGATGACTTTTTTCTTGGTTTTCCTACCTTGGTCAGCCATGACAGTTAAGTTGTCAAAGGGACAATCGCTGGATCCAGAGGCGGATGTAGGACTCGGTAGGAACTGCCGATGGGGTTGCTGTCCTCAGCTTTGAAATATTTCCCAGGATGCATTGCTTTTCCTTCTACTGACAGCATCCTTGCTATTTTTATGGAAGTACCACTCACCTCCCCAAGGATATGATAAATGACCTGATTTTGGCATCGTAAATGTTGAAGTGAAGGAGCAGGGTCTGCACACTGGAATTCTTAAGCTCTTTTGCTGATGAATGTGACTCGAAGCACTGTAATTTCCCCCAACAAACAGTAGTTCGACTGTTGTATCAGTGTTTTGCCTTATCGCCTGTAAAATCTCTTGTCGGTATCAAGCCGAAAGAATGTAGAGTTTTGGTTCTTATCATTAGTTAATGTAATTTTCCATTTTGACTTTGGAAAGTCTTTGAGTCTCATATAAATGGCTTCTCCCAGCTTCTGCCAGCGATTAGATTACCCACTTATATTAGAAATCTCTTCACCTCCTTTTTCTTTTTTAAAGATTTTATTTGTTTGTTTTTAGAGAGAGGGGAAGGGAGGAAGAGAGGGAGAGAAACATCCATGTGTCAGAGATACCTGGATTGGTTGCTCTCGCATGCCCCCAACTGGGGACCTGGCCTGCAACCCAGGCATGTGTCCTGACTGGGAATCGAACCAGCGACCTTTTGGTTTGCAGGCCAGCACTCAATCCACTGAGCCACACCAGCCAGGGCTTGACCTCCCCTTTCTGACAGTCAGCCCTACACCCTTGGAGGGACAAGCCTGTATTTACAAAGATGTAACTGCTCTCCCTCTAAGGAGCGAGAACTTCCCTAAACTGTGTTCATGTTTGTTGATGCCATTGTTGTGAATCGCCTGTGCGGTATCTGCTAAGACAAGTAGGACCTGACATCTAGAAAAGTTGAATGACCCACACAGAGATTGGAGCAGGCTGTTCGTAAGCCCCGTGTCCAAGTTGCCTGCAATCGGCCCGTGTCCCTCTGCAGGGGTTGTCAGTGGACATTTGCTTTTTGTTCAGGGTCAGTGTGTGACCAGATGTGTGGTGATTTGCTTGCAAGAGTTTTTGTGTAATCCCAGAGGCAGCCAGTTTAAAAGTCAATTTATACATGCAAAGTAGACATGAGAAAAAACTGGAGTTTTATCCCTGGGTCATTGAACGCATCTGGATGATGTTGCTAGGATGCCATGCTCCTCCAAGGGGTGATGTGGAGAGGAAAGAAGCTCAGTGGAATGTTTTTTTGGGGGATGGAACTGAAGTACTATACAGCCTCTTGCCCTTGGCCCAGATGCAGCTGTCAGAGCACTTGGAATCTGCAGACTTAAAACGAGTTCTCATGATTGGAAATTAATGCATCTGGGTGTGTAGAACCATGTTGGAATAGGTGTTCCTGTGGCTCATGACCTGTGCACTTAAGTTCAAGGTAAAACCGGACTCTTTTTTCTCCCATTTAATGAGATGGAAAAGATAGTCCTTACTCTCTATTTTAAGTACTGAGAAGTGGAAGGACTGCAAGGAAACGTGGGAAAATCTTTCAACTGATGGTCACTCCACCAATTCAACACCAGTGGAATCCCCAGTCGGGTGCCGTGAAGGAGGAAACTTTGTTCAGTGCAAAACAGCTCAGTCATGATATAGCACAGCAGTGAGGCGGCCCCGGGTCCACCCTCTCCAGCTAGACAGCTCAGCTCTGCTCCTGGCTCTGTTCCCTGCCTCCGGCTTCTCACTGCACCAGGGCTGCTCCCTCCCATGCCAGTCTGCTCCGGCCCACACTGGGCTGCTCCTTGGGTTTGGAGTGTGATGTGCAGAGAGGTGGGCAAGAGAGTATTTCCTAATGAGATCCATATTTCAGGGTTTATACAGTTTGGAGATTACCTTTGAAGAATCAGAATTCTAGGTAACCATTGACTTTTATAAAAATCTTTCTAGGAACTCATTTCTCATACACTTTGCTTCACATTGGTACAGCTGTTTATCCAACTAAATTCTGAATCTATTTTTTTTCTAATTTCACACAGCATCCCCAAGTGAGTTACCCCATACTCTTTTAAATATATAATTTAAGGGAATTCTAATGAAATCATGACATCATGGTCTTCTCATTTTTAAAAAAATAGCATTGAACTTGTTGACGGATTTCCTAAGCTGTAAAATGTCCCCAGCCCGTCTCCCACTTGTCATCACCAGCCGCACGGTGCGGTGTGGTGCAGGTGAGGCGGAGATGCCCCCGTGCGATCACATCAGCCTCTCCGTCAGGGAATGTACCTTCCCCTTTCCCCCTGATATCTGGTTCGCTGTCCGGTGGGTTTTCCCACCTGCCCCCTACACAGCTCTCTTTAAAGCCAGGTGGTCTCTGTCCCTCTTCTTTGGCACCACAGCATACTGGCCAAATTTGGGCGAGTGGCAGCCCCCTATCCCTGAATTCCGACGGTGGTGCAGCTGGTCAGGGCGGCGCTGAGATGAAAAAGGAAAAGGTTATCAAAATGAATGGAATGTGAACTAATATTTCCGAACAGAGAGAACAGTGTTTTCCAAATGCATGCATTAAACTGAGTTCATCCATGTCAGGCAGTGAATAATTCCCTTTCTCTAACGCGCCCTGGCCTTGTGACTTGGCGCTCTTACATAATTTCTGGACGCAAAATAGGATATTGTTTCACGGCAACTGCAGTCACTGGTCGCAAGTAGCTGCAGAAATTGCCAGTGCGTGCAAGTTATGCTTTTAAAAGTCGAGTATCAGTTTCTCCTCTTCTCGCAAGTCTAGTTTTCTTCAGCTCCATGACGGTTTCGGGGCTGGGGTCTCAGTTCTCCGAGAGGCTGTGCCCTGGCTCCTTTATTCTAATTCTCAGCCACTCGGAGTGTTGACTAAGCAGAAGGGCTCTCCACAGTTTGAGAGCTTTCCTTATTTGGGTTATCATGAGTTTTGTTATATAACCCGATTTGAGGAAATGTTTTCAAAGCAAAATTAAATTAAAATCCTGGCCACGAGCACTTAGAACAGTGCATCATCAGTTTCTTAGGACATTTGTATTCCATTGTTGTGTGATATGATGGCTTCTAAAAATATTTGGCTTCGAACATGACCGTAAATTCTACATCGATGCCCCTGGGGAGACTAGAAGGTGAGGTCCTGAGTCAGGAACTGAGGTCGAATTCTAAGAAGGGAGTGATGAGACTTCATGCTTGTAATTACCATCGCATGTGCATGTGCTGTTCTTTATATCATGTGTTTAACCCAAGAGAGTATTTTGAAAAGAAAAATAAGAGGATAGTAAAGATTCTGTGCGATTTGAAGCAAGTGTAAAGGACTTTACTTGGAGTGATTAGCAGTTCGATCCTTGTCTTTCTCAAACCGAGGAAACTTGGGAGTCTCGAAGTTTGGTGCGGGTGGAGCCGGAGCGGCCGCCCGGCCCCTGGCCCCGTGGAGCGCAGGCAGGGTAGGCGGCCCTGCTCTGAAGCCAGCAGAGTAGCAGAGTGACTGCACTTTTTACCATTTGGGGAAACAGGCTCCAGCAGGATGGCTGCTGGAGCTATTGTACGTATAAGGAGTTGGACTGCGAACTGTTTTCTCTGCAGTGACAAGGGAGCTGACAGCTTCATCAGACTTGTCTGCATCTTTAGTGCTCTCCCTGCATTTGCTTCATATGAAATGTCTGGAGGAATGGCTCACTGTAACAGTCTTTCAGAAACAATTCAGAAAACAATCTTTCTTTTTGAAGAGGAAGTGGTTAGTTTGAACACAGGAAATACATTTTGCAACGACAGCTTGATCTTTCGGTTTTAAATGCTTTTTATTCACAGGAGAAAAGTCCAGAATTAAAAAGACTGTCCAAAAATGCATGCTGTTGCCGTGACTGTTCTTCTAATAAGTGGACTCACATTCGAGTCAGAGCTTCTGGATGCGGCACTTGCGTGACGGTCTCGTTCACCTGTTCCGTAAGCAGGCCCGTCTGCAGGCGCTGTGTTCTGTTTCCTTTCCTCTCTGCAGGTCTGCACTAAATGAACATCCTGAGCGGTTTCTATTGCTTCAGTCCTCGGGGTTTGTCCTGAGTGGTACTGGATGCGTTTTCTCCCTGTGACACTTCACATGGGAAATACAATTGAATGGAAATTTTCTCTAATCACCTGGTGTGGAATAAATGTATTTACATTTGCAAACGGAACACAACTTCAATCCATGTCACAAATGAATATTTGTAGGGTGAGGCTTTTTTTTTTAAAGGGCCATGACACTCATATCGGTTTTACCATTACAAATGAAATTTGTGACAGGAATGTTGACACATAGAATTATTTACTATGGTCAAAGGTCTCATAGAAAAGTACTCTTAAAGTTGTATTCATGGAGATCACATGGAGGGTTATCAGTGGGGGGGTAGAATGAGGGGGAAAGGCACAGGAAATAAGAAGCATAATTAGCAGCATGAAATAGACGGAGAAGATAAGAATAGTATGGGAAATGCAGAAGCCAAAGAACTTACATGTATGACCCATGAACATGAACTAAGGGGTGGGGGGGATGCTGGAGGGTGGGGTGGTACAGGGTGGAGGGGAATAAAGGGGAGAAAAAATCAGGACAACTATAATAGCATAATCAATAAAATATACTTTTAAAAAAGTACTCAGCTCCTAGTTTCAGTTCATTCTCTTGCAGTTACTACTGTCTTTATTGTTAGCCTTGATTTTTCACTTACTGGTTTTTGAAGTAAGGGGTTTTTAACACTAAAAATGGAGTTTGGTTACATAAGCATCTCGAAAGAAACAGAAACATCACAATGTCAAAATCTCAGCATATCATACACATTGAGGGTGGAGGTGCTACCAAAAGTGAATTTATATTAAGACTAAATACTTTCCAAAGCCTCTTCAGTGAAATATTTCCAGTATGCATTTCACTTGCATTGAAATATTGACATGAGAATCTATCTTAGCTTTCCTTTAACATGTAATCATTACAAAACCTCTAAGTTACTGTGCAAAACACCAATAGAGCAAAGTAAGGTGGCAGGTCATTCATATACCCTAGATATGAAAATAAAAACGGAGATTAGCCCTGGCTGGTGTAGCTCAGTGGATTGAGCATGGACCCGTGAACCAAAGGGCCACTGGTTCGATTCCTGATCAGGGCACATGGCTGGGTTGCGGGCCAGGTCCCCAGTGGGGGCCATGCGAAAGGAAACCACACATTGAAGTTTCTCTCTTTCTCCCTCCCTTTCCCTCTCTCTAAAAATGAATAAATAAAATCTTTAAAACATGGATTAAATAAAATACAGTATGAATACAGATATTCATATGACATGAATATAGGGGATACGAATGGGAACTAAAAACAAATTAAACTGCGTGATATTTACTTATGTTTGTGTGTGTGTGTAGCTCTGAACACTTGGCACTTAGCTCTGTGCCCTCACTGTTCTAAAGGCTTTCATATGGCAACCCGTTTACTAACGTCTTAACTTTTCCTGATAGCAGAGGGTCTAGCTTGGCCAAGAGCTGGTTCTTCATCTTGATCCTACGTAGAAGTGGGTTCAGATCTTGTTTCTGCCGCTCACTAATGGTATGGCCCGAGGCAGTTTATTTAATCTGAACCTGTTTTCTGTTCTATAAAATGAGGATAATATCACACAATGCAAGGGTTGACTGTGAGGCTTCGGTGGCACGTGGTATGTGTAAAGTAGTGGCCTATTTCTGGATTCCACTTAATTGGTTGAGACTGTCACTGTCACCTGAGTTCTGCCTGTCTGTGACCTTCCCCCTGGATTTCTTCCGGTTCTTCCCTCATTTCTTTCCCCTCCAACCCACTGGCAACATCTGAGCATCTTGTGAATGTCCCAGGCATCTAAGCATTCTACAAGAATGTTTATTGAACATGGAGTGCACCACAGTAATGGGGTTGAACAGATGCCTTTCCCGAGGACCCTGGTTGGCAAATGACAGACAGAGACAAGGGAAACTTGGGTCATGAGAGAAGAGAGTGTCCTGTTGTACGTGCCAAATATGTGGGGAAAGTAATCAGAGCAACGGCAATTAAAAAATGACTGAGGTCCTTCACTCGGCCCATGAGCGGCCAACCCTGAGAGCCCAGAAGGTGTTTGCCGATGCCGCCTCTGACGGAGTTCTGTGCGGGGCACAGTTGGTGGGGCCAGGCCCGGAGGAGGAACTGGGAGCGGAGTGTGAAGGAGGGGTATACGTAGAAAAGAAGGAGCAGGGAGCAAGAACTTCATCCAGGATGCCGAGGGGGACACGTGGCGGACGCTGGCCTGCCTGACCGAGCAGGGGACTGGGCAGGACCGGCGTGGAGAGGCCAGAGGAGCATGGGTCGTGCTGTTAAGAGCAAAATGGCAGAATGAATGTGACCCTGATGAGAGGCTATTGAACTTACTTCTCAAAAAACCAACACTGGAAAAGTGTCTTATATTTTCTAAAAGGGTGTTAACCCTCCCCATAATTCTTGTACCCCCTTCTAGATAAAGAGGGGAAGGCTCTAAAATGTTAAGTTACTGTGAGCCGAAAGTGGCCCTGCTGGTGTGGTGCAGCCAAGACTGGAGCACATTTCCCGGTCATGCCTCAAGTTCAATGTTCTTGCCAGTGAACCCTGTGACTTTCCTCCTGGACTATATGTGATGCGCTGTTTCTTGTGAGCCACTGTGCGTGCCTCCAGAACTAGGCAGGTGATAGTGGGTCGCAGTAAGATGATGAGTGGTAATTGACATGAGACCTCAGTATCAGGGAACCTAATAAAGAGAGGTGCGGACTGCACCAGATGAGGAACTACAGGAACTGTGGAAAGGGGGCAGCCATTGTTCCACCATCTGTCTGCGCAGCTGTAGCCATGTACAGGCCATGTGTTACTTCTTACGTAGTACTTCTTTCTGGGTTAAATTTCCTCCTTCCTGGATGATATGTTGGTTTTATTTTTTTTTCTCCATGAGGACTTATGAGGATTAAGTTTTCCTTTATTTGTCTGAAATATCTTTATTTCATCCTCATTCTAACGTGATAGTTTAGCTAGGTATAGAATTCTAAGCTGACAATTATTTTCCCTAAACATTTTGCAAATGTCATTGCATTGTCTTTTATCATTGATTTTTCCTATTTGGAAGTTGTCTGTCTACTTAATTGCATTCTTTCATAGATATTTGACTTTCCTCCCCACTTGTTAAGACCTTGGCTTTGCCTTTGGTGTTCTGTGGTATCACGATGGTGTCTCACAGTACAGACTTTTTATTTCTTATTTACTCTGCCTGAGAGTCCCTGGAGGATTTCTCCCTTTTGTAATGTAGGGCAACCCTCCGGTGTTAACTCACGTTAACTCTCCAAATACTGTCTGTTTCTCATTCTCTCAAATTGTTGCTTCTGGGACTCACCAGGTGTGTATGAAACTTCTTGTTCTACTCCTCATGATTATTATTTTCTTGTGATTTCTATTGATTCTTTTGTTTCTTTGACCATTTTAAGTGTTTTTATTTTATACATTTTCTTCCAAATTGTTCTTTTATCTCAAATTCTTACAGTGATCATTTCCTATCGTGTCAGCTCTCGTGATGGTTTTATCTCCTTGTGCATTTATGATCATTATTGTCTGTTTTGAGCATATCTTCAACAGGGATTTTTTTGTTTCTCTGAGAATCATGGAAAAGCAGGATTTTGTGGGAGAATCCCCCCAGCAAGTTTTCATGTTTGTTTCTGCCAAACAGTCTGGAACCAATTTTCATGTTAATTACTTGGGTTTGGAACTCTTGTACCATCTGTATAGTACACACAGGTTTAAGGTTTAGTTTCTCAGATACACCCTCCCCCCGCTCCGCCTCCTAGTGTGAGACCTAAGCCAGCTTCCTGGCTGTCTTCCCTGGTCACTAGGGGAGTTTTCCTAGGTGTTACCGGCTTAACGGAAAGCACAGAAAACGAACCCTGAGGTTGAGCGAGACGAAGGATTTGTGGTCTTATATCTAAAGCTCATTGACGGTGTATAGTGAATAACACATGTTAGATTTTTAGTATTCAACATTACTGCTTAACATCTGTTGTGACTTGGGTCATCAGGGTGAACAGCTGCTAATCTATCACTGGACACATCACATTTCTTCAGAACCGAAAGTAGGGTATTTCATTTCTTCCCCTTAGGGTGTGTATGGTGAATATCTTTCTTACTCTTCTGGGGAACACATCTTTTCTAGAACTGTACTTACAGAGTGCTTTCAGTATTTTTGTTTTTCACAGTGACTCCACAGCAGGAGAGAATTGTGACTATTTAGGCATTAACTTTCTAGAATCTAGGCTGTTATCTTCAGCTGTACCTACGTGAAACCTGGGGACTGTCATACTCTCTGTGGCGAGATTGTTCACGAAGGGGAGAAGGGGAAGAGAAAGCGATCATTTCAAACCTACCATAACCAAAAGCCCCAGCCTCTCGCCAATGACAGCGCATCAGAAACCAGGGAAGAGGAAGAGTCTCCGAGAGCTCTGAGCTCCTACCAAATTGGTTCTGGCCGGCCTGGGCTTGTGCCAAGGTCAAAGTGAACAATGTCAGCCTTGGCTTCTCTCTTTGAGCAGGAATTGTCCCTCAACTTGAGTAAACTGATATTTCAAATTCTGCTCTTCAAATAGAGCAACCAGGGTGTAGGGAAACAGAAGGCCTTTTCTTAACACTGTTTAGCAAGTGAATGGCCGAGTGGGATTGAGATGCCAGTCTCATTTGCTGCCCTCCCATGGTCTCTCCCACTTCAGCGGCTGTGCCAGAGGAAGCTACCAGGCTGGGCTGGGAACTGCGAGACTGTTTTTAAAGCATCAGGAAATTGCTGGGATGTTTCAAGCATATTTCTTTGGTTAACTTATTTTGAAGTTTTTCTCTGTTTTGTATTTTAGCTGCCCTTCTGATTTATCAAAGACAGACTCATTGTTTTGGCAAGTTCCCGGCCTGGAAGGCTCCAACAAAAACTCGCAGCACTCGGTCTGAATAGGAATTTTTAAATGCGTTCTTAGTCTTGAACTTGGAAATGAATTCTCGATGTCACAGTTTGCTGGGAAATTTGAACAATGCCGTTTATCATACAACAACACTGCTGTAGACACAGAGTGTTTTCATCCCTCCCTTGGGCCTCAAGGCAGGCCACGCCTCCTCAATCTCCCCCTGTTTCTGGGACTCAGCGTTAAACTTTTGTCTCTTTCACTAATTTTTTTTGGCAAAATAAGATATTCCTTAATCTCTGTTACAGAAATGATCATTATTAATGTTTGATTTTTATTTTTACAATAATGGGATTAGGCTATAAATACCGTTTTGGAAGTCTTAAAATTTTTAAAATTATATACAGTTTTCACCTTCCCTTATCTTTATTCTTTCTGATCATTTTTTTTTTACATACTACACATTAGTCCATTAAGGGTATAACATACATATGTTTTTTAAGATTTTATTTATTTTCAGAATGAGGGCAAGGGAGGGAGGGAGAGAAATATCAATGTGTGGTTGCCTCTTGCAAGCCCCCAACCAGGGACCTGGCCCTCAACCCAGGCATGTGCCCTGACTGGGAATCGAACCAGGGACCTTCTGGTTCACAGGCCAGTACTCAATCCACTGAGCCACGCCAGCCAGGAAAGGGTATAACATGTTCAATCACATTACTGGGCATTTGTTTCAAAGTATCAGTTATTATATTTTGATGGATCTCTTTTATGGACATTTAAAATGTTTCATTAGGATAAATTCCCAGAGGTAGAACTGCTTGGTCAAAGACCAGTTTTACTCCTAATCATTGACACATCCTAGAAAATCCAGTACACCAATTAGAGTGCCCAGGCCTTCCCAACAGGTTGCTGTTTCTCTGACCTCAAAAACACCTAGAGTAGGCCATGATGCTCAGCAGCCCTCGCCTCCCCTGCATGCTGTGGAAGTGCGTGTGCTTCTCATTAGCCCGGCGCGTGCAGGAGGCGAGGGGTCCGCTGGTCAAAGCTGCTGGGTGACTCAGACTCACCAAGTTTGCCAGCTGTCCATTGGGGGTCATTGTAACGTCATTTAGTGGTGTCTTTGCAGCTGTACTTCTAGAACTTTCTGGTGACTTGCTCCAGACGGTTCTGCCTCCCCTTAATGTTTTCTCAGAATCTCCCCCCGCCCCACCCATCCGAACACACACAAATTAAGAACTCCAGGTTGTGACTGTTAATAGTGATTATCAGAGGGTAGATGATGCAGGAGCTTCTTAACAATTCTGGCCCTGGCTGGTGTGGCTCAGTGGATTGAGCACCAGCCTTCGAACTGACAGGTTGCCTGTTTGGTTCTCAGTCAGGGCACATGCCTGGGTTGTAGGCCAGGTCCCCAGCTGGGAGCCTGTGAGGGCAGACAACCTCCCTTCCCCTCTCTCTGAAAATAAATAAACCTTAAAACATAAAAAAATAGACCATGCAATTCTGTAATTTTGAATTGTTACAGCAAGCAAATTCTTGTCATTGGGTGAGAAAAGAACTAAAGGGAGGGGCCGGTAGCCCAGGTAATTATATTCATACGTGTAATTTTATCCATGATGTTAAGTCAGTGGCTCAGGTAGCTTGAGGAGAGGTGGGTCAAGAGCCAAGTGCCAGATTCCGGACGCCCTGGGGCCGGCCGCACTCCTTCGCGGCTGGGCTCTGGCCCAGCGGTCAGGCCATCTGCCCTCGGAGCAGAGCTGCCGCACGTTGCTGGCTACAAGGTAACAATTACAGATAGCCTAGCTGCCGTGCGGAACGGGGAATTCGGAATAAAATTTCATTATCTCCTCCCTTTCCCTCCAGCCTCAAATACAATTGGTCTCTGCTGATAAGGACGAAATAAAATATTGAACGCGCAGCTGCTCGGGAGAAAGAGCATTCACTGTTACTTGAGCTACCGGGGTTGACTGTAAAATATGCCTCATTTGCTGTTCCCCAATTTTTGGTAATAAAAAATGGGGTTTCTAATTCATTTTATTACATACAGAGGAAAAAAGTGACTTTCCCAAAACTCTGCAACAAAAGGTTTATCCCTTAAGGAACAGCAGTGTCATGTTCTGAGACATCGAAGGTCATGATCAAAAAATTAATGAAGCTCCTTATTTATCTATAGTGAATACATAAATATTTGCTCTTCTTGTTAACAGGTCAAAAGCCATAAGCAGGCCTGATGAAAAAAAAAAACAGGAGGCTCTACCTTGGTAGGCAAATCTGCCGCCACGTTCCCTCTGCATCCGTGAGCAGTTCCTTAGCGCCCCCTCTGTTGTCTGCGTGTGACCACTGAGACCCAGCCAGTGGCGATGGTTCCTCCCTTAATGTTTGAAACAGCGCAGAAAAGTCATGCTGCAATTGAACAGGAAGTCACTCCACATAATGTCCATGCTCATATCTAAATAGATGACAGTATTTTTGTCTCTAAACCATTAGGATTCAGAAGCACTGGGCTGCAGTTCCGTTTCTAATATATTATATTCTTGACTTAGAAACCGCAAGTCTGACCTTTTCCAGCCAAAGCACTTGCCTGGGTTTCGGGGCAGGTCCCGACTGAGGGCACGTGGGAGGCGGCCAATCTATGTTTCTCTCACACATGGATGTTTCTCTCCCTCTCTTTCTTCCTCTCTTCCCCTCTAAAAAATAAATAAAATAGTAAAAACATAAAAGAATCATCCCAGTGATGATGAAAGAAGACTTGACCTTGGGTGGTGAACATACAATGCAATGTGCAGATAATGGATCATAGAATGATACACCTGAATCCTATATAATTTTATTAACCAATGTCACCCCAGTAAATGCAATGAAAATTTAACAAAGGAAGAGGAAGAATTACCCAGCAGTGAACTCATGCATAAACAGAAGCACATACTTAGGCCTATTTGGATTTATTGGGGGGGTTCCCAAGGGCCTGTCACAGAAACTCTCAAGTTTAAATCCAGTCTTTCTGACTGACAGTTGAAGTGGTGTAGGTTTCATTCAAAGAGGTCCGTGACTTGCAGTCTTAGGCAGCTGTGGTCATTCTGGACTTTTTGAGATTATTTCTAAATTCCATGACTCTGACTCATTAAAAAAAAAACTTCTGAACTTCTCTGCCCTACAGTGATGTTGCTATAAGACACATTATTAGAATGGAAAATTTAATTATAAAAAAAAAGCTTATGGGCTGGCTTAGAATGGAACTACTGTACCTCTTTAAGATATTTGCTGTCTTAAATAGTTGCTATTTTTAGCCTGACTTCAAAAGAGATGAGAAAAGTGATGCTTTTAACCTTCCTGTGGTGTCAGCCTGAAGAGGTACACTTTCTAAAATACCTAGTTACCCTCTGGTTACTCCAGACACATTTCTGAAAATACTATTAAAGATATTCTTAAAAAAATATCTGTTATAATAAGTAACTGATGAAGCTGGCTCATTCCATGCTTGTAAACACAACAGCTTACTAAACAAAAATAGATTTTCCATATTAAAACTTGGTCGGGACAATGGCGCATTCCTGGGCCCAGGACTCCTAAGCGAGTGTTAATTCAAAGCAGATGAGTGCTGGGGCTGCGGATCAGACAGCGGGCGCTGTCCTCCCACGGCAGCCCCATGCTGCTTTAAGTGCCTTCCCCTCCTTTTCGTGAGAGGGAAACCGTGGAAATACAGAGGCTTGTGCCATCTGCGTCCGCGCTTTTGCGCCCCAGACAGACTCCCCGTGAGACCACGCCCCTCAGGGAAAGGTAGACCTCTTCGCTGGAGCGTGCGTGCGTCCGGTGTGTTTTCTCCTGCTCAGCTACCTCCGCAGGCTGCGCTTGACGCACGTCACTGCTTGGTTCAGTTGCTCCCTCCGTTGCTTCTCGTGGTCCCTCCTGACGTGCTAGAGTTTCCGCAGACAAACAGTGTGAAAAGGACATCAGGAAACTATTACGTGCTTGCAAAAGGAATCAGATGGCCAAAGCGGAGGCCTCGTTGCAGACCGGGGGTGGGGGAGGATCTAGAGGATCGTGGCCACTGCCACCCAGACTGTGCTGGGGCACCCCCACGGGGCCGGTCTCCAGTCTCGGCAGCGGAGCATTCCTTGGCTGTGTGAAGGATTCATGGGCAGGAAGCATGGGTCGGCTCCTGTGGTCTCAGTGTGGGTACACGCGTAAATACGTATATATGTGTACACATTATAATGGCGTTCTGATCTCTGGTTCAGACCTGAGCCGTTCTAAAAATCCGCCAAGGCTGCATCATTCCTCCAAAACTAATACAGGGTCTCTCCGTCTCGTTGCACGTTAATTCTTGTTTCTAGAAAAGATGGACGTCCCCAGCCCCGCCTTGGACTTTTGTGCTTTTCTGAGGAACGTTTGTGAATAAAACTGAGAATTTTTTAGACATTTGAGGTCTAAAAACTGGGAATTTCCCTGTTTTTCCCCCATATTCATAACAAAGTGGCAAATGGCAAAAGTCCAGGTAATTGGAAGAGTTCAGAGGGATTTGCGCTGGTCACTGCAGAGGAGCAGATGGGGTGGGTGCAGGTTGGAGGTGCATGTACACAGAGGAGGGCACGGCCCTTGGGGTGGCAGGGCCCCCCGTGTTCGCTGGCCTGGGCGATGCGTTTGTGGGTGGACACCAGAGCAGCAGAGGCGGAACAAAGCATATAGTCTAGAAGGGAGCTCACGGGCCACCGACCAGGAGGAACAGTGTGGCGGCTGAAATCACCGAGGGGAGCTGAGAAGTAGACCCTGTGGCTTTGAGGTACCTGGTGGCCTGAAGAAACTAAACCACCCCCAGTAATGAGGAAATTCATTTGGAAATATTGATATGGTTACCTTGGTTTGGGAAGCGTTTACGAGTGAATGCAGAAGACAATCAAGTCAGGTTCTTGAAGTGGCCACCTTGGGCTTTTACCAGAATGCTTATGAGTCAGTGAGTCGGGGAAGTGAAAACCAGGTCGAGCCTTCAGGTCCCAGAGGCAGGAAACTGGTGAAAAACGCCAAGATGCTGAAAACCAGCGGGTGATGTTATCAGCGATCAGATAAAAAGGGGGGTGAGCTACCCTAGGGTGTCTTTTAGGGTTTACATTTGAACGTGTCTGTTTTTCCTTTTACTTTTTAAAAAACTATTGGGTTCAGTAAAACAGAACAAAAGCCAAACAAACAGAAAGTTGCCTTGGTTATGTTGGAACAAGGCCCTTTTCCTGTTGTGTGTTTGGCTCCGTGTGGCAGGTTTGCCAAGTCACCCGCAGGCCAACCCGCGTCTGCACCTGGCAGCGGCGGGTTTGCCTCATGCAGGCCTCAGATGGTCTCAGAGATTCGTGCGCTTCTGTGTATCCGGGGAGCCTCCAACGTGCTGCGTCGACGCAAGCTGGTATGACCAGCCGCACGATCTCTGTGTTTGTGGACGAGTTCAGAGTTTACGGGCATTCTTCTTGGAGCTTTAAAATCGACTCCGCACCTGTCAACGAATGCCCCTCTCTTGTGGGCACGTGATAAACCAGAGCAGGACTGAGAAGAGAGAAACCCATTTGTGAACTTTGTAATTGATTATTTAGGAGAAAAGCCACGCGGTGAAACACAAAATAGCACACACACACACACACCCCTAAAAAGCACAGAGAGGGTGCCGTGCTTCCTGCTTCTTTCAAGCAGGTACTAAAAATAAACATCGTGGAGAGGTTTAAAAAGGTCCATTGAGATCCGTGGTTCCTATGCCATTTTAGTTCGTGAACCCCATAGGGAATTGAATTTTAAAAAGTACGGATTCCCTCATCTCCTCCTTCTCAAAAAACAGAATATATATATATGTATATATATGTATGTGTGTGTGTGTGTAGGTTCCTTTTTTTTAAGATTTTATTTATTTATGTTTAGAAAAAGGGAAAAGGAGGGAAAAAGAGAGGAACATCAATATGTGGTTGCCTCTCATGCACCCCCTACTGGGGACCCGGCCCACAACCCAGGCATGTGCCCTGACTGGGAATCAAACCAGCGACCCTTTGGTTCACAGGCCAGCACTTAATCCACTGAGCCACACCAGCCAGGGTAATAGGTGGAGGTTCTCACAGGCGCCATCCGGACACCCAAGTCTGTGAATCTGGCCAAGTGGAGGTGATGAAGAGCTGTGACTCACATCACTGTCTAACTAGAAAGGAATGCCAAGTTAAGACAGAGAAGGGCTAGCTTTGTAACAAATGAGGCTGCACATCCTTACCTAAAGTAAATTCAAATTCTAAACCATTTTTTAAAAAATAACACTTACTATGTTATTAATAGCCAAGATATGGAAGCAGCCCAAGTGCCCATTAGTCGACAAGTGGATAAAGAAGATGTGGTACATATATGCAGTGGGATATTACTCAGCCATGAAAAAGAACGAAAGCTTACTATTTGCAACAGCATGCGTGGACCTAGAGGGAATTATGCTAAGTGAAATAAGTTGGACAGAGAAAGAAAAACACGATATGATTTCACTTAAATGTGGAGTCTAAAGAGCAAAATAAATGAACAAACAAATAGAAACAGACTCACAGATTGAACAGATAGATGGTTGCCAGCGGGGAGGGGGTTTGGGGGTCTGGTTGAAAAAGGTGAAGTGACTGAGAAGTACAAATGAGTAGCTGCGGAACAGTCACGGATGTGAAGTTCCGCACAGGGAATATAGTCGGTGACATTGTCACACCTGTGTGGTGCCAGATGGGCATGAAAGAGTGGCGAGGGGGAGCACCTGGTAAAGTCCATGATTGTCTGACCCTTACGCCGCACACCTGAAACTGACACAAAGTCATATTGCATGTAAATTGTAATTAAAAATAAAACTTAAAAAGAGGTCCTGCTGAATGTAACACACTTGAGGTAAACTGGAGACCAGCCCCTCCAGTTTGCAATTCAAGGCTTTTCACGGGTCTCTGTAAACATGGGGATATTCTCAATTCTTTGTCCTCAGGCACGACAGCAAGCTCAGCTACGTCACCAAATGGCAGAGGACAGCAAGGCGGATTACTCGTCGATTCTCCAGAAATTCAACCATGAGCAGCGCGAGTACTACTACACTCACATCCCCACCATATTTCAGGTAAGTGGCTCAGATCCTCCGGTGTGCCTTTCTGAGAAGCACGTGGCTTTGGGACCGGGATCGCTGGGCTTCTGTTCCCCATGTTCGTATGATTCAAAACTCCCTCTAACTCAATCACGTTGTAAAGCATTCACGTCAAGAAGCATTGACTAGCAGTAAAGGGAAATACACTATTAATCTCAAGACTAATCAATAGCCTTTGCAAACTCCCTTGAGCTGTCCCTGCAGTCCTAGAACTGTGATTCTTAGACCGACACTCTCTTTGCTAAAAGGACCATTCTGGTTACAAAAAAAAAAAAAAGCCAACTTAACTGTAGGACTCAAAGCATCATTCATAGTTGGCAGGACTTAAGCACGTGGCTGTACTTTGAATTGTTTCTCTTTTGGCTCCTCCGTGTTTTCAAAAATAGTTTGAGAAAAGACACATACCTGTCCTCCCACTCTGAGAATCTTTTACAACTTCAATTCCAGTTGTAGGAAAAAAAGTAATAAATACTCGCCTCAACGTCTGCACGCGCAGCTGTCGTGGGGAGGCGTGCCAGGTACCGCCCAGCCTGGGGCGGGTCTACACAGTTAACCAAACACCGTGCCTTTGGAAAAGGTGAAAGAGTGTCACAGGTGAAGGGAATGCTCGAAACCTAATACCAGATGGTGTTAACCATACACATGCTTGAATTGGGGGTTCTCGCTGAAATTGGAGTGGACTTGTGTTAAGCATATATTTGGGCAGCCCAACAATTAATTCACAAAATGCATGGAGAGTTAATGCTGAGGTGCCATAAACCTCTGGTTGCTCCAACTCAAGCCCTTTTCGAGGCCGGGCTCCTTACCAGACGGTTTATGAAGGGTAGCAGCGCCGTTGAAAAGCAGCAACCCTGGGTCACCACCGGGGCCACATTGATTGTGCTTGAACTTGAATGTCGCAGCAAATACAGGAGATGGAGGAGAGGAGGATAGTGCGGCTCGGAGAGTCCATGAAGACCTACGCGGAGGTGGACCGGCAGGTGACCCCGATCATCGGCAAGTGCTTGGACGGCATCGTGAAGGCCGCCGAGGCCATCGACCAGAAGAACGTATGTGCTGCGAGCACGGCTCGCTCCCTACGGGCTGTGGTCCCGGATGCCCCCGCCCCTCCCCCGGTGACCCCCTTCCATCTCCTCGTGTGAGGCTGTGGCCCTCGGCGGTCAGGAGTCATTTCCCACAGTGGCCACTTCCCCTCTGTCTGAGTTTTGCCGTGTCAGGAGCCCCGTCCCATTTCTCATCACCGTTGGTGGGTCGTGTCCACATGTCTCTGCGTCTCCAGCCCGGTCAGAGGCTTTCGGCGGCTCCGTCTGCCTGGCCCGGAGGAAGCAGTGGTGCCGGGGTGTGAGCTGAGCCCTCGGCAGTGCCGCCTCCGTGCGAGTTGACTTCCAGCTCTGTCCGTGTCAGGCCTGATTAAGTCTGAAACAGGCCTGGTTTTAATGTCTTACATTAGGAGCTCGGAAATGCCTTTCTTCCTTGAAATCGCACAGTTGCCCAAGATTATGTCAGGATGGAGGTTTCCCTTTCCTCAGTTTGGTCTGGGAATTGTGAGCCACCTGGATGTGTAGACCATTGCCCGCCGTCTGGGAGCCTTGTTTTCATGAGGTCACTGGCCGTTCTTCTCACCCGTCATCTGTGTGTTGCTAAACCCAAGCGTTTGTTGAGCCTTCATTCCAGTTCTTATTCAAGTTCGTCTTGACCTGCTCGCAGGCTGGGCCCCTGCTCACCTGTTCTTCCTTCGCTTGATTCCTCAGAGCCCACACGGTGGCGGCTTTCATCCTCGCCACTGGTCTCTCTCCTTTGCTGGTTTGTCTTCTGGTCATTGAACTTTGGGGTCCTCCAGGGCTTAGACCTTAGTTAGTTCTTTCTGTTCCTCACACCCCCGCCTCTGAGGGGTCTGTGGCCTCCTGGAGCAGTGAGTCCTGTCTCGCACTGACTCGACAGTTCGGCCCGGCCGTCCACCCCGCGTTCCGGGTTCATCCTCACACCTGCCAAGGTGCCCGTCTGCTTGGATGTCTCACAGGTGCTGCAAACTTGGCACATCCCAAACCGAACTGCCGACCTTTCTCACCAGACCTGTTCCTCCCACGGCCTTCACTGTTCGGAGACTGGTGTGTCCATCCTTCCGGGATCTGGGGGTCAAACTTGATCTTCCCTTTTTCTCACACCTGTGTCAGTTTTATCGGCCGATCCTGTCGGCTCTACCTTCAGAACACATTCCAAGCCAAGTAGTGCTCACCACCCCTACTGCTTCTCTCCTGGGCCAAGAGCTCCCTCACCTGGGATTACGCAGAAGGTGCCCGGGAGCCCACAGGAGACGCCCTCATCTCTCCTCCTTTGCCCCACCCCTGCCCCTGGCCCCACTCCATTCTTTACTCTGAGCCCGGGGTCCCTATTACAATAAGTCAGATCATATCCCACCTCCTCTTGGACGCCCCCACCCCCCTGTGGGCTTCCGCCTCTCTCAGAGGAAAAGTTAAAGTGGGCTGGAGCCTCCAAGCCTCACCTGTAACACCCTGAATTCACTCCCCATTTATCTTCCTGACATCCCCAGTTCTCCAATCTCCCCATTGCTTCCGCCTCAGTGGCCTCGTGGGTGTTCCTTGAACACTCCCAGCATGCTCCTTGCCTTGCTGCTCCCTCTGCCTGGAGTATCCCTCCCACAGATATCTGCATGACCCCCTGCCTCACCTCCTTCTGGTCCTTAGCATGACTGTTCCGTCCTGTTCCATGTCCTTCCAGAATTCAAAGGTCGGATCTTTCTTAACCCATATAAGTCAATTTGGCTCACACATTCTGTTCCTCTTCCCAAATGCCCCTGTTGTGTTCTTGGTGTGCTTTTCAGGCCTATCTTTCACAGATTTGATTCTTAATGAGGTATATCATGGTCTTGCCACTCTGATCTTAGGCATTTTTATTGTAGTTCTTATTTCTTTGTACCTTCTTCATCTCTGCCTACTTCTGTTTGGTTACTGAGATGTTCCTTTTTAACTTTTTCATCTTGAGAAACGCTGATGGTGTTTTTAAGAGACGATTCCCTGAACACCTCCTCCATTCCATGCCCGTCGTCCTCACACGAGCCGCCCAGGAGAGCCCTACACTCAGGGAGGCCACAGCCTGCCCAGGGCCCTGGGGTGAAGGTGCCCCCCAGCTCCAGGCCCTCAGCCCCCCACCTTGTTCCTTGTACTCCCAGAACCAGCACAGTTCTGGCACGCGTCTGAGTCTGCTCACTCACTCATACGTGCCAGGCACGCTTCCAAAGAGGGAGACGGACAACAGCAAAACAAATGAGAACAGTATTTAGAGCATTCTGGGAAACAGTAAAGTAGGAAAGGGTGATAGGAAGTGACGCCTGGGTGGCTGGGGTGGCGTTGGTTCAGTAGGGTCCGCCGGAGCGAAGACTTGGAAGAAAGAGGTGATTTAAGAACAATGTCAGCGGGATGCGGGAGAGAAAGCTCCCAGCACTGTCACCCACTTCTCCCCACTCTGCGCAGTGTTTTGATCACACAGTGACTTGAAAGTCCAAACTGGTTTATTTAAGTAAGGTGAGTTCCCCCTCACACCAAATGGCCAGGTTGTCACTAGAACAGAGGAAGGTCATAGTCCCTGGCACAGCCGGGATTGCAGGGGTGTGCCAGGGACTATCTGCCAGGGGAGGCTGAGCTTCGTATGACAAGGACACAGGCTGTTTAGTTTTCCTCTCGCGTGAAAGGTTTCTATAGGCAGAGGGTCGAGCCATGGCACGGGCAAGTGGTCCTTGTTTTCACAGACCCAGGCTCCTCCCAGTTCTCAGTTCTTGATGATGCAAACTTGAAACCCAGAATGGCTTCTGGAGCTCCAGCCATCACATCCAAATTCCAGAAAGCAGAATAGGCAGGCGGGCCTGTGCCATCCCTTTAAAGAGCCTTCCTGAAATGGCACGCTGTACTTCAGCCTCCGTCTCAGAGCTCTCAGAGGTCAGAGACAGGTTGCCCCTCCTGCTCTACAGAACATCGGGTCCCACCGAGTGTTCTGCAGAACACTCTGAGCTCCGCGGCAGTGTGCCCCGCTCAGAGTCGGGGTTCTTGTTAGTGAGAAGGAAGGGCAGCTGGCTCTCGGAAGACAATTGACAGTCTGTGCAAGACCTACAAATTATTAGCTAAAATAACTGTGGCTAATTAAAAGATGGGCTTATGTTAAGTTGCAATCTTTTCAAATTTCCTTCTCTAGTTTTTTTTTAAATCAGGTCATTGAACTAGAATGCTGTCACAGATCACATGCATTTTTGTAATATTTCATCTATACATCAATTTCTTTTTTTCTTAAAGACTTATTTATTTTCAGAGAGAGGGGGAGGGGGTGAAAGAGAGGGAGAGAAATATTGATGTGCAAGAGATACATCAATTAGTTGCCTCTCACACAACCCCCAGCTGGGGAGCTGGCCTACAGCCCAGGCACGTGCCCTGACTGGGAATCAAACTGGTGACCTTTCGGTTCTCAGGTCAGCACTTAACCCACTGAGCCACAGCAGCCAGGTCTATTTCTTTATTTAGGACACTGTGGTTGTGATTTTCTCAAACACTTGTCCCCACCACCTGACTCTGAGGCCCCTGAGAACGTGTTGAACCCAATGTTCCTAGTCAAGGGCACGCTACAGCATAGGCGTTCAGTTCATTGATTCACTCAGCACACACTGATTGCACACCCAGAGCCACCCAGGAGCAGGATAAAGTGGAGGGAGAGCGGGATAATTTACATTCTAGCAGAGGAGAGATGGCACGGATAGGTCCGTGGAGTAAAGTCAGGCAACATGTTAACATCACAATGAGCCAAGAAAGTAGAGAGGTTATCTACTGTTTGCTTTGACTTTGTCTATGCTAAATTGCTTTAAGAACTTCTGATAGGGCCTGGCTGGTATAGCTCAGTGGATTGAGCACGGGCTGTGAACCAAAGGGTCACAGTTCGATTCCCAGTCAGGGCACATGCCTGGGTTGCAGGCCAGGTCCCCAGCAAGGGGCGCATGAGAGGCAACCACACATGATGTTTCTCTCCCTCTCTTTCTCCTTCCCTTCCGCTCTCTCTAAAAATAAATTAAATCTTTAAAAAAAAAAAAAGAACTTCTGATAGAAAACAGATTTTTGGATTACTGTATTTTTCAAGGGAATCACTTAATCATGGCCCAATTTTTCTGTTTTTAGCCAAATTGTTCTTAATTAATAGTTGTTTCTGCAAATGCAGAAAACTGGTTATTGACAGTATCTTCAAACTTCAACTCGGTGTGTGACTTGACAAATTATTCTTTCTAGTGCTAAGACTACGCCTGGAAAAATATCTGTCATCAATCAGTGGAACCCCTTGAAGCAGCATCTGCCTGCAGTGAGCACAGCTCGCTGTGGGGGGCGCCGACATGTAATTGAGCGTGTTTGTGTGCGGCGGGTGTGATTTCAGGACTCACAGCTGGTCATAGAAGCGTACAAGTCGGGGTTTGAGCCGCCCGGAGACATCGAGTTTGAGGATTACACTCAGCCGATGAAGCGCACCGTGTCAGAAAACAGCCTTTCAAACTCCAGAGGAGAAGGCAAAGTGGAGCCCAAATTCGGTGGCAAAGCCAAAGGGAAGCTGTGGCCGTTCATCAAGAAAAACAAGGTATTTCCTGATGGTCGGTGCCCGGCTCGGAATGGGTCTGATCAGGTGGCAGGTCTTGACTTTGTCTTCTAATCTTAAAAAACGACAACCATCTGGGATTCTAAGCCTATAGCTTCCGAATGCAAACAAACAAACAAACAAACAAACAAACAAAAAACTAGTGTGTTACCTTCTTTGAAGACAGTATTTCTCTTTGGTGGTGGTCCCTTTGCCTTGGCCATTTGTCTGATTTCACATGCATTGTCACTCTACTGTGTCACCCACACTAACAGATTCCTGACCTCAGCCACTCACCAGTGCTCCTGAGCGTCCCAGACTGCTGGCTGCCTGGGCCGGGACAGGGGACCGTGTGCAGAATTCCCGTAACCACTGACCAGCCTATCTAATTGACATTGTTCCCATGGGTTAAATAACTTGGTTTGAATTCCTCTAACATGTGGGTCCATGAACATTTTTCGTTTGCTTTTTATGGTGTAGTGCGTAGGCGCATGCCGGCATTAACCGGGGCCAATGAGATGGTGAACGCAGCATTGCCGATTTCGCCTTAGAGCAGTTTACTCTTTAATTTTTAAAAAACTATCTTGCTTGTTCTCACAACTTTAGCCTCTAAGGTCTTTCATTTTCTCCCATCCAGCTGTGTAAGTTTAGGTGGTTTCAAAATATTTACCCCTCTGGCTTCCACGGGTTCAGAGTAACCGATGAGAGCTGTAATCTGCATGGGAACGCCTGCATGAGCGGCTTGTGGGATATCTCCTGCTGTTCTTCTGTTGCGTTACTTACTGAAAATTCCACTCTCATCCTTCTCTTCCTTTTGACATGTTCTCCATGCTTTCTTTTGGACCATGGCCCCAATATTTAATGGTTTGTGTTTTACTTGCTTTGAATTTCAAATATGATTTGATGCTCACTTTTGTTTTGTGTCTTATCTTCTCGTTTCTGATTTTTGCTGTCACTGCTCCATCTCTTACACGTAGCTTATGTCCCTTTTAACATCCCCCCATCAGCCTCCCCCTCCTCCCCCCGCCTCTGCCTCACCCTCTGCTGTTCCCAACGGCCCCCAGTCTCCCAAGCAGCAAAAGGAACCCCTCTCCCATCGCTTCAACGAGTTCATGACCTCCAAACCCAAAATCCACTGCTTCAGGAGCCTAAAGCGAGGGGTAAGTCCTGCTCCGGAGTCCTGTCTCTCTCGTGCGCTTTGGGTGCATGTTTCGTCCTGCATAACCTACTTTGTTTGTGAATGAACTCATTGTGTTTTCCCATAACGCGAAACAACAAGAACCTGTGACTCGGGATGCGTAGTTAGGGAGAAGAGGAAGAAAGAGGGCAGGGAAGCAGGATGGAGGAAGGAGAGAGCCAGCCAGCCCAGAGTGCTTTCTGTCTTTGGGATATTCTGGAAGGACTGGGAGATGAGGCGTGAGAAGTCACTTTAGAGTGTGGAGATTTTGCTCGGTAATCCCTGGAACGGCGCGAATTTGGTGAAGACACTGCTCTGAACTGCGCCTCGGGGCTCCCAGGGGAACAAGGGTCGGCGCGGCTTCTCCAGCTGTTCGGGTGAGCGTAGACGATGTTGGTGACAAATTCCGATAAAATGTCTGTCTGGAAAAGGAGGACGGACAGCCAGGAGTTAAAGCCAGGGGGCCTGTTCCCAGCGGGGCTTCTGCGGCATCCGTCCGCACTGAGAGAGACTGTCACAACGCAGGTGACCCACAGCAGGTGTTGCCGAGACTCGGGCGTGCCCTTCGCATGACGACTGCGTGTGCTTAGGCCCAGGGTCCGTGGCATTGACCCAGGGACCCAGAGTAGATGGCAGTGTGGAGGAAGATATGAATGAAGTGATCCTGAATAAAGCTAAATTGTCAGTCTAGCCGAAGCTGTCCCCAAGTATGTTTTATAATGAATGATGAGGCGAGACCATCAGGAGGGAACAGTCAGTACCTTAACCCGTCTGGAGAGGGCTTCTCGGGTCCTGTGCTGTGGAAGCTGCCACCAGCTGTGGTGGGATGTGTACTTACACACACATAAGTTCCACTTTTCCCTCCTGTGTAAAAAAGAGTGAAAATATGTAGTAGATAACTGAGCTGTTCCCGTTAAAATAAGGGACAGAGACCTCATTGCTTTATGTGCCAAGTTTTACACAGAGTGCAGTCGGTGGAGCTGCCTTGTCTTCAGGCCCCCGGCCCACCAGGTGCAGACTCTGAAGTTCCATTTCCCGGAGGTGTTGGGACAGCCATTGTGAGAGTCCGAGGGCAGCTTCACATGGGGACACTGGGCATGCTGAGCCCAACAGGCAGATCCTGAGTGCCCTGGCTCTCAGACCCCCCCAGCCTTCCCCACTTGTTCCTGGAGAACCTGCCCCTGTGTGACCAGGACATTTTTGCTGGACTGGAAAGTTCGCCATTGAAACCGTAAATCAGTTACCCCATCACCAGCACTTCCGAGACCTTTACGGGGCACTCAGTTACTATATTTATAATGAATACCTCCGCCCCGTCCTGCGGCCTCTCCCAATGAAGGGTCCTGGCTGGTGGTGACAGTGTGTTCCCGCAGCCGTTGTGTCCCTCTCTCAGTGTCACACAGCCTGTGGGGCGCACGTGGTTTCCGACCGTTTCCTGGTGTTCTCTGAATGTTTCGGAAGTCCAGAGCATGCCAGTAACCAGTAAATGTCCAAAGGGTGGCAAGAAAAAGCAACAACAAAACCCAGGGAAATAGGAAACTGGTTATTTTGATGAGTTAAAGCTCCCCTCCACTGCCCGTTTCTTTTTTTACCATAGCAAGATGAATTTTGTTTCTTATTCCTCAAATCTATGTTCGGCAAAGCCCTGTTTAAACAGTGTCCTAAACAGTGAGTGTGTTTTCTTTCACACACACACTCTAAAAATATTAGTAAATAAATAGAAACACAGTTTTATTTGCCTTATTATGTTAGTCAGGGTCAGAGTTGATGTCCCTTCAGGAAGTAGCAGTGGAAAGAAAGGAAGGAAGGAAGGAAGGAAAAGGAACAGGAAAAAATGATGAAGGAAATGCATCAGGAAGTAAGATCAGGAAGTGAAAACAAGAACCGAATCGGAAGTTTAGGGAAATAATTTCTTTTAAAGCAATTTCAAAACCGAAGGTACGTGGTTTACTGGATCCATGAGTAAAATGACTCAGTCCTTGCTGCTATTTTGTTTATTCTACTTTTTAACTTGAAGACTATTGTGCCAAAGTTAGGAAAAGTGCCCCAGGAAGGTAATGAATCTATGATTTTAATGTGTCTTTTCATTGACCCTGTTTGCAGCTTTCAGGTCTGGATTTGGATAATTTGTTCCTATTGCCAAAATGTGTACATTCTGTGCAAATGCTTCTCAGCTGATTTTGTTTCTAAGTAATTAAACAGGATAAAATATTTTTTGTTGTAAATCGGTGACACTTGTAAGAAAATTTTGTTTCACTGAACATCTTTAAAGACTGGCATGCCTCTTGAGCATTATTCACCATTATTTTATCTTTACCCCAGAAAGTATGTTGTCAATTTGCAGTCTACAGAGGGTAATTATATTGTCTTAAATTGAGATTTTTTCCCCCCCAGTTTGAGCCAAGGGCTTCTCAAAGTCCTGGACCTGTTTGCCCTGTGTTTTAGAGGTAACTGTACGGAAAAATGCCATCGAAGTTGCTCAAGTGATTTCGAGGACCCTCACCGACTGTTTTTCCTTTTGCTCGTGTTCTCTTGTTCTCTCGCTGACTATCGGCAGACTCAGTCTTTCTGTTTTCACAAAGAACTCACGAAGAGGACGATAGGGAAACCCACGTATGCTTTTGAAGCTAGGGAGTATGTTGTAAGTTCACCTGTGATGGCTGGGTCGCAAGTCACGGCACAGGCACTAACCCCAGTGACACCGCCAAGACTGGGGACCCGGGGACACTTGCTAATGTTTCCACTGGGAAATGACATTCTTGATCAAGAGACCCGGACACTGGGGTACCCGGGGGAAAAAAGCCTGATTGTGTAGATTCCACCCCAGGCTACTCCATCCGGGAAACTTGCATGGGAAAAGGAACCAAAATTCCCAATAATGATCAGGCTTCCTAAAAATGTTGGTGAGCAGAACTTGGTTTAATCCCTTTTCATGGATGGTGACTGCCATCTGAGATGTCACTGGGGGGGCTTTTACAGCAGAGCCTCCCCTCCCAAAATGCAGCTGCAAGGGGTGGTCACAGGAGGATGGCACTTGTGCGGCACGGTCACCCGTGTCCACGCCTGTGACAGCTGACCCCTGCGGGGGTCGCACCAAAATCTGTGGAGCATGAGCAAGGTCGTAGAGGAAGGACATGGTTTCCCATGGACCTTACACACAGTGCTTAGCTGTTTATCATCACTGTCCCCTTTCTTTGAACTTGAGGTTAGTACCTGTGACTGCCCCATAACACATGGACGCGCCAGCTCTGTGTTCCCGCCTGTGCTGTTGACACTTGTGGCTCCCCAGGCTCCATAACTGTCACCTGACACTGACAGCCTTTCAGTTCTCCAGGGGTCTCGCCATGCCCTGTACGCAGCCTTTAAAAATGCCCTCTTAACAGACGATTCGGTTTTTAATTCTGAGCGATCTAACCAGCTGACTTACAGCGTAAGACCAAGAACCCGTTCACAGCGGGAAAGCAGGACGCTCCCCACCATTCGGTGTTTCCCATTTCTGTTGGGAGCGATCCTCGGTCCTAACACCTTGTAATTATAATGAAGCGCTAACATCCCTGGGCTACTCGTTTTTGCTGATCGGGTTCCATGGTTCGGAATGCTTAAGAATGGGTAACTTGAAATAACAGAAGGAACCCGAGAGAGAGCAGACAGTGTGTGCCAAGTTCAAATCTCGGTTCTCGGAGTCAGCGACGTGGAGCTGTGGCGTGTGAGAAAACATTTGTCTGTGGCCGTGTGCTTGGTCGGGAAGGTGTTTGCAAAGCCGTCTGCTGTGCACCGTGAGTGTCGTCTGGGAGCAGCTCCGGTGGCGATGAACGGACCGGCCTGTGCCAAGTTCCGGGGGGGCGCGGGGAGCAGCGGCTGCCCCCACAGCACAGCACGCGTGGGGCCGTTTGCGCCTTTTCCCGCAAACGCTTCGTCTCACAACTCTTTCCCTTAAAATCTTCTTTTTCTTCAAGCGGACAATTTCTCCCAGAGCTCACTGCCTATTTACAAAGAAGTGTCAGCTCTGAGTCAATGCTCATTATTATTAAATAAGACTTCCTAAATATGGTCAGGAAGTTTTGAACAGCCTCCTTCCTCCTAATTTAAAATGAAAGGGCACTTCCTGTGATACTTTGTCTCTGACATATTTTTGGATCCTGCTTTCAGGATCCACCGTTGGCCTGAACTTCGAGGATTGGTAACAGCTAAGCACTAGTATGCACTGAACTCTCAGAACACTGCCGGGCAGCCTCAGGCGGGTCTTACCTGTTTGTGAACACACACACAGGCGTCTCTTTTCCTAACTTTGAGACGCCGTTGAACCTGCTTGGGGTCCAGGAATCACTACACTTTTGCTAACCTTAAGGTCCAACTGCAGGTGGTTGTCACGGAAGCCACAGCAAGGCGGAGCCCTTGGCTGTTGAGACAGGTGGCTCTCTCGTTCCCAAAGCCAGCTTTCCAGAGCAGCTGCTCCCACCACCTCCCCAAATGCCACGTCGCCCCCGTGGTGGGGGCTCGGAGTCCCTGGAAAGCCTCTGGCGGCCATGCCTCCCGGTGTGCCTGTGCTCTGGTGGGTGACAGCCTCGTCCGTCCGCCTCCGGCCTGGCGCTCAGGGGCCTCCTGGCTCCCGGAGGCCACTTCTCAGAGCAGCTTCCAGTCCTTGGTTCCCTGCCCACCAATCTGAGAGTCTGCCCAAGTACCCGTAAGAGAGCCAGTGTTCATCTTTATTAGAGTTCCTTGACACGAACATACAACCCTAGTGTTATGGAAGTAACTGGTTTTCAGACTCAGTCTGTAGCAAGTTTGGTGAACAAAAGACCGGGTGGTTATTTTTGTCTTTTCTGACCATTTCACATCCTTGACGACACACTTACTTCCGTTTCCATGCGGGCTGATGGGGACCCCACGGCACTGTAAACCAAAGCCCTGCTTTCCCTCCTGTCTTCGCTCTGGCGACATGGCAGAGAGGGAAGGTTTTGGCAGGGATCAGCCCCCCGTGTGAACTTCGCACAGATCCGCTCCGAGTCATTTCCACAAGGCAACAGATGAATGTGTGTAACAACGCGGGGGAGCTGACCGAGTTCCTCTTCTGACGTGTCGTTTCTCTCTCTCTCTCTCCACCCGCCCCGTTCTCCCCTTCCGTTTTCACGTGAAGCTTTCTCTCAAGCTGGTAAGCACAGCCACCCCTGCATGCCCCGAGTCCGATCAGGCCTCCTGCCGCGCGTTCTGTGGGCGCTCTGCCTCGCACAGCCCGTCCGCAGAGCCTGCTGGTGACTCGAGTTTCTCCTGTGTGTGCTTGTGTCTCTTTCTTTACCACCCCTTTGGACACCAAGGTTGAGAGGCTAATGGACCTTAATCTTTTCCAGTTGCTAAGAAAATTAATGCTTAACTCATGATTTGGGTGATGGGGTTGTTCTTTTTCCTTTTTGTTTTCACTATTGGGACCTTAAGGGGGGTGACACACACTAATGAGCTTTGCTTAAACATGAACATAAATATTAAGTAATGGGGAGTTTATTTATTGGATCATTTAGGATAAAAGTAAATTGAATCATGGTAAGACGCTACTTCCCACGAGCCACAGAGCTGAGGACATCTGCTGGGAGCCCCGGGGGCACAGCCGGGGTGACACCAGTCTCAAACTCGGGTCCAAGGCCGCCTGTGACCGTGGAAACCATGATGTCTCTCAGGTGCTACCTAAATGCATAAGCACCTTGTGCGTGGCTGACTCAGAAGCCACAGGGGGATTGTGTGGCCCGTGGAAAGGGCACCCTGAGCCTTTCCATACTATTTGACTCAGCGTGCCGGGCTCTTGCCACTTAACCGTGTAGCCCTAGGAAATGAACTAATCGTTATGTGTCTTAAAAGAAAACTTTAACCAACATAACCCTAACTGCGCTTCAGATATGTGTAAGCTACATGGAGTTTTCAAACCTCACAGTGGAGACTGTTCTGAAATCACAGGCAGTGGTACACGGTGACAATTCAGCCAGGAACAAGATGAGCGGTTTGCGCCCCACCGTTGACAGCTCAGGGTGCCGTTCACGGCTATTCTCCTGTACACACGGGCGCGTAACTGTGTACATACCCATGTATGTACAGGGTTTCTGCAGCCTGATTCTGTTTGGCAACCGGCCCAAACCTAGAGAAAGCGAATATTTTATTGAATTGACCGTTTCTTAGACTGAGATAAAAATCTCAAGATGAGTCCTTGGTCAGGGACAAGAAGGAGAAATCTAGATGCTTAAATTCCGGTATGAATCTGGGAGAAGCTGGACCAGTTGACTAGGAATCTCTCAGACGCCAGGGGTTCCTTCTTGCCCTTTATTTGTTCTTTTGCTGGGGTGTTACCAGCAAAAGATAATGATATTGGGCAGTCTCTCTGATTTGAGATGTAAATCATTTTACCAGCCTGGTACTGAATTGTTGCTCTGTGCCATTACTCTGCAGCTGATAAAGAAGTCAGGTGTCGCACAGACACGGCTTAGGTGCAAAAACAGCAAATCTCAAAAAGCAGTTTGTTCTCGTGCTCTTCCGGGGGAGGGGGTGGTCCTGGGGAGCACGTGTTCGATTACAGATGCCATACAACAGCCGCTTAAAACACACGTGTGTGTGTGTGTGTGGCCCCTCCTCCCAAGGCCAGTGCCCCCTCATTCTCCCGAAATGCCCAGGTGCTCCGGGCATTTCGGGACATCTGTTCTGACTCAAAGCTACACATATAAATTCTTTCCTGGTAAAATGAATCCTAGGTCAGGGCATTGTTTAAAGGAATTCAGGCTTCGAAAAGCTCATTGGACAAAATGACCCCTTCAGGCATTTGCAGAAACCCTGAGTTTCTTTGGACCTAGAAGAAGCTGTGGACCTGAATCTCCACAGGCAACACAAAGTTGGTGGGAGGCACAGTTCCTGAGATCAGCTTTTAAAGAACCACAGAGAAACATGGAGGACTTATGGAGAGGGACCCGATTGGCCCATTAGACTGACTCCTGATCCACTGCAAAGAATTCATTGATTTATGATTGAATTACTTTAGTTCTGTGAATGACCAGGCTCACACTGTTGTTGTCTGGGGCATCTCAGAGTGAGTCACAACTGCCGTGTGTTTTACTCACACGGTTCATCGCAGCTGTTTGCATACCAATGCAAATCTCACACCGGTCCCGCCCAGCCCCGCGCCCTTCAGTACAGGAGCCACTCACCACCAGTGGCCGTGTCCACTTCAGCTGATTAACACTCAATCAAAATTTAAAATTCATTTCCACAGTTGCCCTAGCCACTGTCCAAGTGCTCAGTAGCCATAGGTGGCCACTGGAGGGGACAGAGCAGACAGATACGGGGCATTTCTGTTGCTGTAGGAGGGTTCCTTTGGGCTCAGCATGTGGGAAGGCTCATGGAGAGTCAGTGACCTCACACAGCGTGTCTGCTGCTCAGGCCCCGGCTTCTGCACCGGTGGTCTCACCCTGGGTTTGGTTGCGTTCCAGCATCGAGGAGCAGAACCAGGCAGAGCCCACCATGGCTCTGGAGAGCAGGCTGCCCTGCTCAAGTCCATGCAAGAAGGAATACTGGGCATTCGGGCTCAGCGCTGGAATCCAGCGAATTGAAAGCCTGTGATGCAGGTTTTAAGTATCGTAACATAACAGTATATGGGAAAGATTTATTTTTATGTTGAAGATTAGTTTGCTCCATTTTCACTTTAGAGGTGAATCAGATTTCCTTGGTTTGGCATTAGGGAGAAGTCATTTCCTTTCTGGTTTTACTCCCATCTCATTTCTTCTCTCTCTCTCTCTCTCACACACACACACACACACACACACACTCACACACTCACACTCACCCTCACCCTCTCTCACGCACGCACACTTTGAGAGCATTAGCTGAAAGGTCTTTGTGCAGCCCTGGCACTAAACTATTTGCTGAATCACACACTGCCAGCACAGCCAGCCGCCTGGCATTTTATCAGAAGCAGCCCAGGCACTTGAGTCACCAGCCCCCCGGGGAAGCCGCTTGGCAGCCTCAGCTTGATGGGGGAATGACACCCTGCAGATCCCTTCCCTCCCACCCACTCCCCACGCCAGCCTCCCCTGCCTTTAGTTGGCTCCAAAGTCAAGTCTCTTGTCTAAAGAAAGGCCCTGGCTGATCTGTGGTTTTCAGATAACTTCTTCTTTCTTTATGAAAACTGCCTTATTCAAGTAAAAGCACTTGACCGCCACGTAGCTTCTGACAAGAGCATGTCCGTGAGTCTAGAAGCTCACTGTTCCGTGCAAATCTCACACACAGAGGAAAGATAGGAGTTGTTTTGGAAAGGGAACCAAGATATTGAAATACACGTCTGACGGACCGGGAACAGCTGAGCTTGACCCCGTGCCCTGTGGGAAGGCGTCCTCTGTGAATTTCCAAGATTACCCGGAAACGGCCAGGAAGACGCGGCCAGACTCGCTGCAGCAGCAGGCCGAAGAGTGCATGGGGAGAGGGGGATCTGTTTTTCAAATGTCCTTTTCACCCACATTCTCTGAGGAACTAGATGTCCCATCTGTCACTTCACGGGGATGGAAACTTTTGGCCTCAGCCTGTGCAAAGAGACGGGAAGGAATACTCAGACCAGGGAGCAGGGTGGTGGCGGGGTGGCAGAGCAGCAGCTGCCACATGGAGCAGTTGATGGGATGGGGGCACTCACCCCTGTTTCATAGGAAGAAAGCCCAAACTCAAGGCTTCCTTGAAACTGCAGTGTTGCCACCAACACTGGTGGCGAAGCGAAGGATCTGTCTCACAATTGGTGTTCGGATCCTCCCCGGGGTCAGGAGTATTCCTTCCTCTCTCGTCCCTGCAACATCGCTCCTGCCTTTTGGGAGAGGCCCCCGGGCAGCCTCAGTGCCACCCGAGCGGCCTTGGGACTGGTTTGCATGCCCTGGTTCCTCCCGCCTCTGGGCTGTTGTCGTGGGAAAGGGCCCTCGGCCGTGCGCACCCCCTGGGGCCTGGGCCTCCTCCCTGTAGGCCTGCCTCCCGGCCTTCCCGAGGCTCCTTCTGGCTCATTTCTGTTTGCATCCGCAGGGCTCCACGCCAGAGGACTTCAGCAACCTCCCGCCTGAGCAGAGAAGGAAAAAGCTCCAACAGAAAGTCGATGAATTAAACAAAGACATTCAGAAGGAAGTGGATCAAAGGTAGAGTGGGTCATTAAGAAATTCAAGTTCAGCCCTGGCCAGTGTGGATCTGTTGGTTGGGCGACATCCTGCAAACCGAGGGGTCGTGGGTTTGATTCCCTGTCAGGGCACATGCCTGAGTTGCAGGTTTGGTCCCCGGTCGGGGTGTGTGCAGGAGACAGCCGATCGATGTTTCTCTCCTTCTCTTTCTCCCTCCCTTCCCCACTCTGGAATCACTAAAAGAAAAATAATTTGAAAAAAGAAAGAAAGAAAGAAAGAAACGAAGAAATTCAAGTTCAGTTTGGGAAGACGGGAAATCCTAAACTAGATTTTAACAGAAGTGCTTCTTTCAGCCACATGTTGCATTGGAGGCGATCTGCTGGGTCACTTTATTGCAGCCTGTGAGAGGGCTTATCAGCAGACTTTATTCTGAGTTTGGGGAACAAAATATGTAGGATAATCTCTCTTATCATGAGTGTGTCTGTCAGTTTTCTTGTGCAAACGAGGAAGTGGAAAGAGGCCTGGCTCCCATCTGCTCCCTTGCCCCCACATCCTACCTCTGGGTCCAAAACGAACTTGACCCTCTAGTCGAGGGTGAGTGACAAGGAGCCTTCCCACAGGTGCTCACGCCGTCTCGTCTTTCCATGAACAGGACTCCGGAGGACAAGTCACAGTACGTCTCACACACACTCCCTAGCCCTTAGGTGTGTCGGGGGTCCTGGAGGCTCCCAGCTCCCAGGTCCCAGCTCTCGGCTCCTAGCCGAGGGCGCCCCATTTTCTGAACTGCTGTGTGTTTGCTCCTGGGGATGGCAGATGGGTGCCCAGGGAGGAAGAGGGTGCAGAAAGGTTTGCTCTCTTTTCATTGGCACTTCCCTCCCTGCGTTTATAAGTTGCACCTCTCTCACCTCACCTAGGGGACATTTGTTCAAGATCCGGACTGCAAACCCGTTTATTAATTGTCTCTGGCCTTAAGTCACACGTTCTCACTGAGCAAGTGGGGGGAATCGTTCCTCTCCCGGAGACTTGAACTTGAGGTTTTGTGCCCCGCCCCACCCCCCACAGGCCACGTGCTGGCCTGCAGGAACTGAGTCGTACCGAAGCCAGGTTAAAACTCGGCGATGCCAGAAGCAAACAGAAGGGAAGGCAGTGCTGTTTCAGTGCATGCAGAGCAAGCAGCTTTCTCTTCTTTTCCTCTGTTACAGCAGCTCCTGAGAAGTGGGGAAAACGGGTCGTTTTATCATTTTACAGACAGTGGTCCAGTGCTTAAGAAATGGAACACACATAATTAACTTTGTTCTCATTTTGTATTAGAACATATTTCAGGAAATGCACACTTTCTCTTTGTGCTTTTTATTAAATGCAGAACTAAATACAAAAGTGCTTATAAACACATAAACCAAATAACCTCTTGCTGTTCACTGAGAGGCCAGCGGCGGTTTGCACAGGAGGAGAAGTCACGACTCTGGGACCTGCGATGACATTTTATAGGGTGTTAACAGGCTCACTGTCCAACACTGTGGAGAGAAATCCCCCTGCCTCTTGGGTCCTGGCCATGGGACCCGGTTAGCCTTCAACCCCACAGTAGCCCGTGCTGGTGAAAGGCAGGCCGCGCTCAGCCACTCGCTGGCTGACGTCCACCGGGCCTTCGTTGTGCTCGAGGGCATCGTCCAGGCACTGAGGGCAGAGCGACGAACAGAGCAGATGTAGACTTCTGTCCTCAGGCCACTTCCGTCTGGTGCAGAATAAATGATTTTGAGCAGAGAGGACGTCATTTGGAAAACTTTTTTTTTTTTTTAATAGCCAATCCAGAAAGGCAAGGAAGGAGAGAAAAGTGCACAGCTCGGGCAGGGCAGACCGGAAGTGCACGGTTGGTGGTCGGCGGACAGCACTGAGCACGCAGACACCCTGGCCTCGGACCCGCCTCCCTAGCTCTGCCTCTTGGCACACAGTTTTCTCGGCTTCGATGGGGTCTGCGTGCCTGTTGTGAGGAAGGGACACGTCAGTGTGGGTGAAGTGCCGAGGACAGTGCCTGGCCCATGAGTGTTTGTCAAGTAAAACAGATCAGTGTGTTCAATGTAAGGAGACCTTGAGGCTCCAGTGTAAAGAGAGTCTCAGACTGGACAAAGACCCAGTGTCCCCCTGTGTGCTGTCTGCAAAAGACACATAAACTCATGTGTTACCTAACTCATAACACATTAAAAGGGGGCAAGTTGAAGAATGGAAAACACACTCTGTGCACATGCCGCCCAGAGGAAGCTGGTGCAGCAAGACTCACTCCAGGCTCCTAAACTGTTCAGCTCAAGAGCATCAGCTTCATAATAATAAATGATTCAAGTAGCAAATGGTTCAGTTCACCGGGAAGATAAGAAATTTTAAATCTGTAGGACTGTAATAGCAGAACCTCAAAACACAAGAAAGTCGTGCTGTTAACCCTTTGACATTAAGTTCAAGAACTAGAACGGCATCATTTGAGTGGGGGATTTCTGACACACTTCCCTCTGTAACTGACAGAACAGATTACCAGCACCAAGATGCACATCTGAATAACGTAATTCATCAAGTTGAGCTAATGCACACGTACCCGATCACTGCGTGATACAGTGTTTTCAAGCACTACAGAGAACACTTCCAAAAACTGAGCATATCTTGGTTTTATAATGCAAATCTGAACAAACAGCCAAGGAGAGGTACCTACCATTCAAGTTATGTTCTCTGAAGCCTGCAGTGAAATGGGAGCCCCATCATGAAAATTCAGAGATTGAGAAAGGCAGCTCTAAACCCACAGAGTAAAGAACGACTCATGTGAAGTATTGGGCAGTACATGAGTCAGCGTCGAACCTTAACACACACACTCCTGTCTCAGTTTCTGGGGTGTCACTAAAGCTGGGTGATGGAGGGACACTCAGGACTTTAATTACAAAGAGCACAAAAAATCAGCGAGCACTCTTCTGAGAAGTTTTGGCTGAGAAAGTAGGGCTGCGGCTAGAGGTGTAAGCCAGGAGGTCGAGAGAGGAAGTCCGTAGAGGTGGACGGTGTCACAGCCGTAAGAGCATTTGTGCAGCGGATGAGTGTTGATTGAGCATCTACTGTGTGGCAGCGGGGTCCCGCCCCCAGGACTCGATCCGGTTACAAAGAGCTGGTGTCCACCCAGCCTCAGAGGGCTTCCATTCTCGTGGGAAGAGACAGGCAGTAAGCATTAGTAAGTTTGGTAATAAATTATATGATGTTGGACATGAGACATGCTGTCTGAGAAAGATGGAACCACATAAGGGAGCTGGGACTGCAGGGGGGTCGAGGGCTCTCGTGGGAACATGGCCGTGGCAGGGAGCCGGCAGTTCTTTGAAGCCCCCAGGGGCCGGCAGGGTGTCTGGGCTGCCATGCGAGGAAGCGGGTAGAGAGGTGTTGAAGACCCGTGGAAATCCTCTTCCTGTCAGTTCTGTGTTTTCCGTTAAACTGTTTCCCACGACTAAAAATACGGTTTGGTGTGTGGGCCCGTGCTGCACCGTTGGCTTAGGTTTTCCTCTGTGCAAACTTGTTAAAATTGGCAGAATCGTTTGCTCTAAACTTTTAACAAATCGCACCCTACCGAAAGCCCCTTGAAGCTGGAGTTCCAGTCGGCAGAGTTCTTCGGTGCTGGCAAGATCCCGAGCAAGCCTGCTCTGTTTCCCTAGGGCTCCCTCACTCAGGCCCCAGGGGTGCGGGGTGGAGGGGCTCCCCAGGCACAAGTTCAGAAGGGGTATGGGGTCCTGCATATGTAGCTTTGAAGCTCTACTGCCCGCCTGTCACGGGCACCAACTGTGGGGTCCATTTCGTAACAGCTGAAATAGTGTGTCTCACCGTAAAACTAGCAAAGCCATTAGCCACGCTTCTTCATGAAGCGAACAGGTCGCAGCCCACGAAGACCCACGACGCCGGCTGCAGTTTCGGTTTGTGTGGAGAATGCTCACGTGAAGCGTGTTTGCATTTTGTTTGTTTCTATTGTTTGGAGTGAGGGGAGGGGCAGGATCGACCCCTGTGTCCTCCTCACTGAAGACGAGGAGAGGCCTCCTTCCGAACAGGCAGTCGAAGCTTCCATAGCGGTCTGTGGACTGCACGGGCCTTGGGGGCCGAGTCCCTAGAGAGAAGTCTGGAAGGGGCGCCGACCCCGACGTTCCCGTCCGGGCCCCACTCAGACACGGCCCTCCCACTCACACACGTCCCGAGGCAACCAGAGACTGTGCCTGGCTGGTGACAGCGACCTTCCCATGCCTGGCTCACGCTTCCTTTTTTTTTTCCTTTTTTTCAGAGATGCTATAACGAAAATGAAAGACGTGTACCTGAAGAACCCTCAGATGGGAGACCCGGCCAGTCTGGACCACAAATTAGCAGAAGTCAACCAAAATATAGAGAAGCTGCGCCTGGAGGCCCAGAAATTTGAGGTGGGGGGAGCCGTCGCAGGGCAGGGGCAGAGGGAAGCAGCAGGGGCGGGCCCTTCCTTCCCTGGGACTGCGTCCCCTCGAGATGCGGGGGGGGGGGGGGGGGGGGGGGGGGGGGGTGTTGCCTCTGAGTGTCCGCGTCCGGTCACATCCTGTTTTAACGGTGTCCTTTCAGACGGGCGCTGTTGAAAGTGGCCTCTGTGTGGCTCCAGTGTTGCTTTTCAATGTAAGCGTCTGGCTTTAGCTTGTCCTGTGACCTCTCATGGGGCCGTCAGAGAACCCAGGGGCCGTTACATTGAGACACGCCGTGTTCGCTCAGCGGGCCCGTCAGAGGCTCCCGGCACGGAGCCCGTGGGAACTACAATGAGTAGGAAGGCCTGCCAGCAGCACCTCCATCCATGTTTGCAGGGGCAGGGCACTCAGAAGCTGGGGGCAAGAGGCTTCTCCCCTTCACCCCCCACCACATTAAAAGACTACAGAGCAAGGAAAAAATAAATAAGAAATGATCGCTCCAATCAGCATAGGTTATTTCTATTGATGAAGGGCAAATAGGGCTTTTTTATTGTGTCTGGAATCTGTCAATACGTAACAAATGTTTGAGTTTTTAGGGCCTAGAAATGTCCTTTTCCGATCATTTGCAATCTTTTGCCTTTTGAGCATTGTAACTATTCAAGCTGAATAGTGTAGCTAGTTCAAATGTTACTGAAGGTAATTTTATCCACTTTGATTTCCTATGTACAATTTTCTTCACTATTAAAGAAGAAAAAAGCTACACTCCTTAAAAGAAAGGAATAGAAAAGGGAAGTGTGGCTTTCACACTGAGTCACCACTCAAGGGTGGCAGTGCCCCCACGTTTCCTGGTGTGACCTCATGGTCACAGAACTGGGGGAACCCCAGAAGGAACTAAGTGTGATTTATCCAAAATCACATAGCCGCTTAATGCCCAAGAGGTCAATGCGCCCTGTGTCTCTCCTGCCCCCTGTGGGCAAGCGCAGAAATACATCCACCTCTCCCGCTCAAGAGGGGGTGGAAGCAGTTGGTCGCCTTTGAGTCCACCTATAAAATGCAAAACACCCTTGTGGTCCTTCTGTGTCAGATTCCATGATCAAGAGCAGCCCCAACTGGTGGCTCCAGACTTCAGGGTGGGGGCCCCAGCTGAGCTCAGGCCCGGGTCTCCCGGGGCTTCTGTATCCAGGCCTGGCTGGCGGAGGTGGAAGGCAGGCTCCCAGCCCGCGGCGAGCAGGCCCGCAGGCAGAGCGGACTCTATGACGCCCAGAGCGCCCCGACCGTCAACAACTGCGCGCAGGCCCGGGAGAGGTACCGTATGGACGCAGCCCTGCTCTCTGGCCAGCGGGCAGTGCCGCTTTTGCTTCTCGGTTCTGGGGTCTGCAAACGAGTGTGAGGCACGTGTCGGCACCCACGTATCTGCAACGGCAGGCCCGTGATTCCCCCACGGGGCGGTGTCTGACGCCTCTCGGGAGGCGGGAGGATTGGAGCCAGTCTTAGGGTCTTACCTCCGAGTGCTTCGCTCTGGCGGGGTGGGGCAGGGCCAGTGTCCTGCGGGTCGGTTGCTATAGTTGCTGCGCGGTTTGCTTTCTTGAGCAGCCCGGATGGCAGTTACACGGAGGAGCAGAGTCAGGAGAGCGAGGTGAAGGTGCCGGCCATGGACTTCGACGATGAGTTCGACGACGAGGAGCCCCTGCCAGCCATCGGGACGTGCAAAGCCCTCTACACTTTCGACGGTAACGCCCCGCCGCCCTGTCTCCCGCCTCTCAGGGCCCGCCCGGCCACCTGCACTTTCAGTGACCCGACTACTACTGTCTTATGAAACCTTCCAGATCTTTCTCTTGTATCTCTTGTTCTGCCGGTAGTATTATCTATTATTATTATTATTATTATTATTATTATTATTATTATGCTGGTGGCTGTATATTTTGCCTTTTGCCATGTAATTGAGCAGCTTTCATTGAGCTCGGTCGCAGCGGGTAGCCTGGAACAATGATTATTCCGTGCGTGCATTCTGTAGTTATAAAACGGTCCTGAAAGACTCTCCAAGGGGCGGGATGCAGGTGGTGCGTGGGAGGCGGTGTTCCTCTGGGAGAAGCACAGCAGGCTGCATCTAGGAGAGGCAGCTTTAGTGTCTGGGCACGGCAGGACGGGGCCCCTCCATAAGGAAATTTCGAGAAGTCAGCGCTGCAGCAGATCGGGGCAGACCGGGAGTCTGCCCTGAAACCTGATGGGTTCTAATGTTGCCGTTTCAGGTCAGAATGAAGGAACCATTTCCGTGGTGGAAGGAGAAACGCTGTACGTCATCGAGGAAGACAAAGGGGATGGGTGGACCCGCATCCGGAGGAGCGAAGACGAAGAGGGCTATGTCCCCACTTCGTACGTCGAAGTCTATTTGGACAAAAATGCCAAAGGTGCTAAGACTTATATTTAATACAACTTAAAAAAAAACTCTAGAAAACCACTGGAGTCGTTTCTCCCCACAGCTGTGACGGTGCGGGCAGTGCTCCCAGAGACCGGACGTAGTGGTCTCCCGCCGAACGCCCTGGTCTGGTGTTGACTATTACCAAGTCTCGCTTGCTGGTGAAATTTTATGTGGAAAGCTGCCAACTGCCAATTCACAGCCGTGTCGTTCGAAATCCGATACACGTTTCTCCTCTGGCAGCATCTGTAGGTAACAGCAGAGCGGCCCTGTGGCGTCTGATCTGCGTTTCCGAACGGCAAAGTCCACGCACATCCGCGGGTGCGGAAGACTTCGGCTGTCTTATTTACCTCCCGTATCTGCTGCAGATCGAACGACCCCAGGAGGTTCCACTCTGTAACTGAGTCCATTGAGTGAGCCGTGGTAGTGGGCTGAATTTTACAATCGTTCGCTGTGGAGGAAGTCCTAAATAAAAGCTCCCCCTTCTCGAGTCAAGAAGCGAGTAAGATTCTTTTACTGGTAACAAGCATAGGTATTTCTGCCTACCCCGGGTCAAGGTCATGTCTAGAGTCTGATGACCCTGTTATGCCTACTTGATCCCAAACCACCAGCTGAAATCTGGGAGAGTGTGGTTGGTCACCCACTTGGTTTTCTGACAGGACTAGCGGTCTCCCCGAGGACAGCTCACAGAGTTGAGCCAATTTGCGGGTGCTGTTTAGGCAGACTTCTGTGGAAACGGCACACTTAGCTTGCTCTGTCCTGGGGGAGCTTTTGTGGCGAGTTCAGCTGAACCTGCGGGCAGGGCTGTGAGGACAGTGAGCAGTGTCTGTGTCCCCACAGACCAGGACCCCAGCACATTGCTTTGCAAAGGGGGGATTTAAAAAAACCATTGCATCCTTAAGCCTCACAGTGTGAATTGACTGCAAAAATCGTTTTAGAATTGCTAGCTGGTTTCATAGGATTAACTGCAGCCAGAATAAAACACAATGTTTCACCATCTTTAAAGGAAACTGGGTCACATGGGGATTTGCATTTGGGAGTTGGCGGGACAGGGAGTGAAACTGTTGGGTGCACAGACCGGTACCAAGCCCGGCGTCTGTGCCTGTTTTGAGAATCCGCCCTGAGATCATGCAGAACAGCTATAAACGGGTCAGGATGAAGGCGTCGGATTGAGATTCTCTTTCTATTTGGCTTTGAAAATTACTCGTGTCCTTCCCTCTAATGGGAAATTAGCCACTGGCCTCCACTCTGTGGGCTCCTTTTACAAGCTCAAGTCAACGTGGAGCTGATCTTTCAGAGGGTGGCAGCACAGCCGGGGACTAGGGCCCAGCGGGGGTACGGGCGCTTGTCAACGATTCCAGCAGCAAGTTCCCTGCCATGTCTCACGGGGGCCACCCAGGGGGCACTTCGTGACCTTTAGTGAACGACAGCCTGATTTTAAATAGTTACAGAGCCTTGGTAACTTGCAGAGCTGGAGCAGAGAGTCGGGGTCCCCTCCCCCAGATTTTCCCCATCACATCCGACACAGATGGAATACAGCACCAAAAGCAGGACCCTGCTCAGTCAGCCCGGTTTTTCAAAATTCACAACTCAAAGTTCTTCAGAATTATTACACTTCCTCTGACATAATATCAATAAGGCCACTCAGCCTGCGCCAGGCCTCTCCTTTTTAAGTATGGAGGCCGGACAACCGGGTCAGTATGCTGACCCTGCACCCACAGGGGCTGATTCAGTGAGCGGCGGGAGGTCACGGCCCGTCACCCGTCACCCATGATGTGAATGAAGAGCTAGCCTCTCTAGCCCCTGGTGGTGAGCTCATCTCCAGACGAGGAGCCACACTGAGGCAGTCTCACACTGGGGCGGGCCGCCTTAGCCTTTTGAAAGCACGCTTGAAAAGCACAGCATTCCATGAAGTTTTTTCTTTGTTCTTTTTTGTTTTTTTGATTTTTGGGTTGTTTCTTTTGTTTTTTGTTTTGGTGCTGTGCAAAATTAGTTCAGAAAAGTAGCTCCGTTGGTTTCCTGGCCGGTGTGGGTGCTGAACCCTGATTATGAAGTTGCCCCTCAGTACCTAAAGCCCATGAATCGATGTGAAGTTGACGGAATGGTGCTAGTCTGTAGTTTCGGTTCACTGAAACCATTCCCAAAGAATCGGGAACTTCCCTTGCCTGCCAAAGTACACTGTTTATCCTCCCCACTTATCTGTTCAAATAAAAGCGGCGAAGTCTCAGCCTGGCGTAGAAACCTTTCTCCTTTTATTTAGGGACACATGTTTAGGTTACTAATGTGCATGTAGAAGCCTTTTCCCTCCCATGTTCATAGATCTGCTCAGCTTCCCCCAACACCCTGCCCCCCCCACACAGTGCCCACCTGACACCTGCCCTGGTCTCCCCGGTCCCCCTGGTCCCCCTGGTCCCCCCGGTCCCCCAGCAGAGCGGCTTCTCCTATTTTCACTCGCTCCTGTGCCCTTGTGCGTGTGTGGTGTCTATGATGTGACTCTTTAAAAACTGCCAAAATGTCGAGACTGCAGTAAGTCCCAATCGGTCAACTGGGTTGTGACTGTCTTCTGCGGTTTTGTTTTGTTTTTGAAATTGCTTTCTGTTAAATATGTCCGCAAGCCCTCCCCCAATGTATCTGTATATACTGCCATTGAAAAACTGAAAGGATTACTTGAATGCGTTGTTTTAACGTTTTACTCTTTTATCTGTTTGTTTTATTGGTGACTCTGCCGCCTAATGACCCTTTTGTTTGTGTAACGCTGGGGAAGCCGGAAGGACTGTGTGTCGGGTCCCTAGGGCCCTGCCGGCTGCTCCGCACTTGAGTTTATTGTAGAGTTCACTTGGGTTCTGAGTAAGTTTTGTGTGACTACGGCCCACATGACTGCTTCTCTCTCTTCTCCCCCTGAAAGAAAAGAATCTGTCTGGCACCTTCTAGTTGTACCCTCATATCCACCTCTCTAATAAATGTTCTCCTTTTTTCTCAGTGTTGTTAAGTGATTTTTCACCTTTCTGAGAAAATGACTCTGTATTACAAATATTTAACTCCTTCATCTTCAGTCAGGGGGAATTTTCTAGCCAAATGCTTTTCAAAAACCCTGCCCTTTCCCTCCTGACCTGACGACACCTTCTGCTTCTCTGCTGTGTGCACCCGAGGGCTTCAGGAGTCTGTCTCTCTGGTTTCTCTCCCCCGCCCCCACCTCCAAGATGAAGAGCTTTCACGGTTGCATAGCAAGTAGACATTGGGCGACAAGCCTTCCTTTTCGCTGAAGGCGGTGCCCCTGACCGCTAAAGCACCCGCCGCCTGAGAGAGACCCGGCCTTCCCGCGCCTCACTTCCTTCTGGGAAGCCAGCCACCTTCCTGTCTCTCAGACCTGAACTCAGAAAGAGGAGCTGGGGTGGGCGTGCTGTCTCTTAGGTGGGCTCCTCTGAAGCAAGGACTGGAGACCAAACCGTGAAAGTTCCTTATCTGTGGTGTCTTGTGGTAACCAGCTGGGCTCAAGTTGCCCCCTCCCCAGCCCCTGCCCCGGGCAGAGGAGCAGAAGCTGCCTGCCCCTGACCCGGGGCCTTCCTCTCTAACTGGGGTTTTCTTTCTTTTTGTGTTGTAGATTCCTAGAGGCGTGTGAGCTGAAGCCCCTGGAGCCTTCCCTGGAGCCTTCCCTGGAGAAACCCTTCGGTCTGCTGGTATCCACGGCCCCCGTGCGGACCGACTGCTCTCCAGCTGGGCTGGGCTGGAGCGCGGCCCTGGTCATCTCGGCCCAAAGTGCCATCCGCGCACTACGCGGCTGCTTGCCTTTTCATTCTTTTCCTTTCACAGCATGCTCCATGTGGCTCAGCTCCTCCCTCCCGGGCAGCAGCCTGGCCACCTCCCGGGGGGCAGGTCTGTCCCCATCCCGGTACTCACCCCTCGCAGGACCGCAGAAGGTGGGTAGACATGGGCTCCCCCAGCTCCTGCCGCAGCCCTCAGTCCTCCTGGCCTGGCCTGGCCTGGCCCGCCCACGGTTCACACTGTGCCTTTTTTGAAAACTTTGCCACTGGCGGTGCACTTGACTCCCAGTCTCCTGGGGAGACTGACAGAGTCTGGTCGGGAGCCCCCAGGTGGACTGAGCACCCGAGTGTCACTGATGTGGTCCCGCGTCATCTACTCTAGAAAAAACTCATCTCTTCCCCAGTCCATCGAGCATACAGTGGGCCTTTTCTGGTGGCGGATCCTCGCCTCATACTGGACATTGGCCCTCGAGATATGTCGCAGCCTGCAAGTGTCAGTGGTGGGCAGCAGAGCACACGCACACTTGTGTATGCACATGCGTGTTCGCTGGGGGCCCTGCCTGCTGTCTCGCCTGCGCCCACCCCTTGTGCGGTTGAGGACTGAGTCCCTGGGAATCGCAGTGCCTGGCAAGTGGACATCTTCCCTGTACGTTAGCTCCTCGCAAAGTGAAAATTCCCCTCCCTCACGAATTCCACAGTCTGCATCTTAGGGTTTTAGCGCTTCCATCACCAAAGACCCTGTGCTTCTTGCGGTCCTTCTCGTGACCCCGTGGCTCCCACTTCTGCATTTGTCGTGTGCTCTCTGGGCCGCGTGGGGTTGACTGAGCTCACCTTCTGAGCAGCGCTCCCTCCCTCTCCCAGATCCCAGGAGGAAAACTGCGGCCAGTCAGGTAGCCAGCCTCCACTCGCGCCTCCGAGCGGTGCGGCTCCTCCTGTCTGGTGCAGAGACCATCCAGAGTGGTCATTGCCCAAGGGTAAAATTGGGCCTCTTCCTACTTTTGTTTGGCTTTTGGTAGCTAGGTGGCCCCATCGGGCATCCTCAGTTCTCCTTGACGTTGGTGAATCTAAGACAAGGAAGTCCCCTGGGAGCCCGAGGGGCAGGGGCAGGAATGGCAGGTCCTGAGGTTCGGGCCTCTGTTCCGTGGCAGGGAGATGGCTCCTCTCAGCTCCCCGGGGCTGGCCACACACACCCCAGCAGCTCAGTCCACCCTCAGTGACCACAGCCAGGAGCAAGCAGACGCCTGGGGTACACGGACGAGGAAGGAGTGACTTCAGGTTTAGGGCGAGCGAGGGACCTGCCTGGGCCCTCTCGCTCCCACTTCCCCGGATGTGGGGCCAGACCCAGGGGTGCGGATCACCTGCCCAGAGCCTTGCAGCTAGGGGTCTCAGGGCTGCTGTCCTTGAAGCAGCTTCTGCTCCCCACAGCAGGCCGCCCTTTGTAGCAAGAGTCAGTCTCAGGTAGGGACAGGTTTGGCAGGTGACACTGAAGCCAGGAAGCCAAAAGTGAGAAGAGCCAGGGCCTCACCTGCATCCCTGCAAGCCAACAGGTGCGTGGTTAATTCAGGCAGGCAGTCTCAGCAGCCCCACCGGGGGGCTTCTCTGTTGGCTGGGTGACGAGGTCTCCCGGGACCTGCTGAATTTCCCCAGGCCCAGCCTGCCACTCTCCACGCCACTGGGATGTGAATGGTTTTTGGAATCTGACCTTGGAGCTCAGTGACACGTGGGCATTGCATCTCACAGTGGGTCAGGATACATGGATTCCTCGCCACACAGGGGAGAAGGTGCGAGCTGCAGTGGTCTGTCCTTCGAATATCTGCACAGCCCAGTGTCTGCTTGTGTCCTCTCGTGTCCTCTCGTGTCCCCAAGCCCTATTTTTCCTTCCTGCCACCTGCGTCCAAAAAAGAATGGACAATGAGCGCTTTTCAATGTTGACCTTGGAGTTTGCTTCTCTGCCGATCCGAGTGGCCTCATGGATGGGCGGTGCTGGGCCAGCTGGGCTTGTTAAAGGAAACGCTTATTCCACGACCTTGAGATCCCATATATCCTTCACTCTGGGACCCTGGTGACACCATCTGCTGTCGGGGAGTGGTTTGCGTAGAGTAGAAACTCGGAGTTCCCCATGTGCCCCTCGGCCACCCTGGAGCCCGCTGCCTGTCATTCCTCCGTCAATGCTAGAATGTCGTCGTGTTGTAAGAATGATGACTGTGTCGAGAACCTGCCCCAAAAAGGACTCAAAACAGAAGAGAGGGACTTGTTACTGCCCCATGTCTCCTTTGCAGGGCGGGACTACATGAAAAGGCGGGGATTGCCGGAAAGGGGCTTTCCTTTGTGGGGTTCCTTCTTGCAGCTTCCAGGCTGTGAGCCTCCGGCAACATAAGCCCGCAGCTTGTCTTGTCAGCGAGAGCACAAGGGCCTCTGGGTAACACCTGTGACTGCAGAAGAACGTTTACTGGACAAGAAAGGTGTGTGTGGAGCCAAGCATTTTCCCAGAAATTTTAGTTTCAGACTTCCAAATGGCTCTGCCTCCGGCGCTCCTGCCGTCAGAAATCTTTAAAAAGCGATCCGAGGGTCCGTCTTAACCTGCCTGTGGTTTCCCTGTGTGTGTGGCACTAATTCTAAACCGTGGAGGCACTTCGCTGTGGTCACGACACATCATGGCCACTGTCCCGGTTCTGGAGTTGGCCTGTTTGTCTCTGGAGATAGAATTAAACCAAATACTGTGTTCCATTGGAAGGCTTCTGTTGACCTTGTAACTATATGTTAATCCTCTAAATGTTAAATAAAAGCCTGACTTCTAGCTCCGTGTCTCGGGAGTGTCATGTTGCGCGTCACAGCAGTAGGCGGAGTGCCTGCGGCTGGGGCTGGGCTCCGGTCTGCACCTGAGTCACCGGGAAACCCAGCATAAGTCACGTCCTCCCCGTCTTCCGTCCCTGGTCTTTGTGGGGAGGGGCTTGGGGCCCCACCTACTGGGGAAGAAGGGCTGCCTGGCACCTGGGTGATGTGAGGGGGATTCGGGCGGATTCAGTCCAGGGAACTGGGGAGGCTTCTGAGCACCAGGAAGGTTTCCTTTGCACGCACATTCAGCGGGCAGCTATTCCTGGTTTTCGGGGACCCTATTGGTGTGTGTGTGGCGGGGGAGCACTTCATTGGCGTCTGGGCCACAGGGCTCAAGATCACAGGTTCTGTGAAGCTGCAGGCAGTGTGCGGCTGAAGCGTGGGGGCCTCGCGGCACCCCTGCGTGTGCGTCCTGGGAGGCCCTTCCTGCAGCCACCCTGGAAGGTCTCAGCCGGGCCTTGGGGGGAAGCACGACTGGTTTGCGACTGCACCCCTTCGTGTCCTCCTGGCCTTTGCAGCACCGGTGTGCTGCACTGCAGCAGAGCTCTTGCGAACACTCCGAGCGGCCTCACTGCCTGAGGGCGGAGGGGAGGCCAGCCCTCATGGGGTGGCCTTAGCCTCCTCCCACACAGGGCTGTGACCGCCCTTGTAGCTGGAGCTGTGCCTGCTGCTGGGAGGAACCTGAAGCCCTGGTGCCCGTGCCCTGCCAGTGGGATGGGCCTGGGGAGCCGAGGCTTCCCACCAGCCCAGCATCAGTGGTTCCCAGTGAGAGATGGTAAAGGGAACCAGGCGACTTGTCTAGCTTGTTCCCAGAAAGGTTAATCTAGGAAGAATGTTCCAGCATGTTCTTTCTGGGCTTTGTGTTGCTTTGGGAATAGTCAGTCTGTGTCAGAAATGAAAGGTGTTCCCCGATTTCACTCAGAGCCTTCCTTCCCCGAGGGCCTGACAGGGCTGGGGAGCGAGTGGGGCGTGCTGCTTGGGGGCACGTGGCCCCACTCTGGGCCGCAGCTTCTGGGTGGAGGGGTGAGGACGCGGTGGCCTGGGGCGCTGCTATGGGAAGTGAGACTGCTGGGTCGAGTTTCTCTGATGGGACCCTACACTGAGCTCTCTGGTCTGAATCGCTGACATGCTGCCCCCACTCGTTTGAGACATTTGGGGGTCGGCACCCCTCCTGGCCAGACACTCGAGTCTTCTGGTGACTTGCTTCTGCACCTCTGGGGTTGGGAACAGGTGGTGGCCACGCCCCGGTGTGCTCTGGAAGGCTGCCTCTGCAGAGGGGGCCCCACCCACCAGAGCTGTCCTGCCCGACTGGGGAGGCCCATGTGGGAAGCTCCTGGCCTCACCCCCTCCCTACCTGCTGGGCACACCCAGGCCTGGCCACAGTGCACACAGGGACTGTGGCGCCCCCTAGTGGAAGAGGAGTCGGAGCCAGGAAAACTCGCTCCCCACCAGGGTGATCTGGAAAGAAGTAGAAGTAGCCAGAGCAAGGGGTTCAAGGGTGCCCTCCCAGTTTTTGTGAAGGCAGAGGGATCTCTGGAATTGTGACAGCCTGGAGCCCTGACTTTGAATCGCTGCTGCGGGCGGAGGTGCACATCTGCGGGCAGGAAGGAGTGGGGGAGGCGGAAGGCATCATCACGAGCCTGGCTCAGGCTCCTGAGCGGCAAGGGAGAGACCCTGCTACCAGCGCCCTCTTGAGGCTTGGGATTTAAGTGCGAAGACTGCAGGAGGCTCTCTGCAGCCACTGTGTGTGTGTGTCGTTGTGTGTGTGTCGGGGGCTCTTTCTCCAGTTTCACCCCTTCAGCGCTGATTTAAACACTTCTGCCTCTGTCCAGCAGGGACAGTGAGTGACATTTACTTAAGTGGACCTCTCCCCCGCCCCCCGTAGCTGGGGACGTTGCTGGGCCACAAAAGGTCCTGAGAAAGCAGAAACCTAGAAGGGCCCCGTGCCTCTGTCCTCAGAGCCAAAGGGCCAGGATGGGCCCGGAAGCGGGGGCAGGGCGGCAGGAAGGGTCCTGGCTGCTGCAACACTCTGCCCCAGTATGCCCGCTGCCCCCTGGCCAGCCCTGCCCAGTCCTTTAGAACCCTGTTACCAGTTCCAACTCGCCAGATGCCCCCCTCATCTGGCTGCCGTCACACCCAAGGACTGGGGCCACCTTCCGGAACACACTTGTGCAGCATGCTGATGGCCCTTTCTCACAGCTCTTCCTAAGGTGCTGGCTCCTTCAGTCAGCCCTTCGCTGCTGGGGGGGTGGCGTTGTGGAGGGGAGAGGAGCCAGAGGGAGGAGGCCTGACTCTGAAGAAACACCAACTCCTTCCCCAGAGCCTCTCCAGGGCTCCAAGTGAGGCTGCGTGAGACTCGCAGGGAAATCTGTGTTTGCTCTGAACTCAAACCAGAAAGGAAGTGGCATGTTTTGGGGGGGCTGTACCTCACAAGTGCATTTCCGATGCAGGTTTAGGAGCAGCGGTGCAGGCAGGTGGAAAGGCCAGCGGGCACAGGGGGCAGCCAGCCGGCCTCTGCACGCCTGTCTGCCAGGGTGGGGGGGCACTGCTGGAGGGAGTCCTGACCCAGCCCAGCCTGCCCCAGCCTGTCCGGAAGGAGGGGGACAGTGCGTGGGAGAAAGAAGACCGGAGGCCGCCCGGCGCTTCCTGTCTCCACCCAGTCTGCAAGGGGGGCGACCACAGACTCCTGTTTGGTCTTCAGGCTCCAGCACCTCAGTCCGGCTGAGCCACTTAAAAGCAGGGTGTTTCGAGCAAAAATAGAAAGGAAATGTGTTAGGGCCAAGTGGTACCTATTTGTTTCTCCCCTTCCTGTGGAATAAACGTGTCTGCACCTCGAGAATTACTCAGTGCTCCAGATGAATCGCTCCCCCCTCCCATCACCCAGGTCCCACAGGAAGAGCCCGTCACACGCACGGGCTCTACCCTTGTCCACTCCGCACAGGAGTGTGCTTCTGCACACTCAAGTCTCCGCACGGGAGTGTGCTTCTGCACACTCAAGTCCGAGGGGAGGGTAAAAGTCTCAGTCTTCCACTCCCCCAGACCCAGAAGTTTAAACAAAAGCAAGCCCACCTGCAGGGCCTCTGACACAGCAGCATCACCGGGTGTCCCAGGACACGCCAACAGCACCACGCTGTGGGAGGGGGTGCCAGCACGGGAAGGTGCCCCAAGCCTCGGGGCCCTCCTGGGTCCAGGGAGGGTAATGCCTGCTCGGTGGCGCCGAGTGTGTGGCGTGGCACCCAGAGGGGACCGGCCTGTGGACGTGCTGGCCTGTCCCCCGACCACACCAGCCCACTCCTGAGGGGCTGGGGCTGGTTCCAGGAAGGAACATCTGGGGGCCGTGGTGTCTGAAGTGGCCCTGGTGCACCCACCCCGGTTTCAGAGCCCTGCAAGGCCCCACCTGTGTGCAGTCATTGGAAGGTTGGTCACAGGGATGTGCACCCCTCCTCCCCCAGTGGACGCCAGGCCTCCCTCCGGGGACAGAGACAACAGTGAGGGCTGTGGGGATGTGTTTGGATTTATTATGCCATCCTGAACACGGACCAGACCACGCAGCCATGGGTGAGATTCCAGCCTGCGTGATGGCGTCTCCCATCACGCATGGGTCGCCGCGGCTGCTGCAGCAGCAGCAGCAGCAGCAGCTTTCAAAAGATGGTGAATGTCAAGAGACCCCAACAGTGGCTTGCTCAGCGGCTGAGTGCTGCATCAGCGGGGAAGGTGCCGGTCCCAGCAGACGAGGTCATGCACCTGAGTGGCACGTTGCTGGAGGAGCTTCGGGGGCTCTGTCCCAGGAGCCCCAAGCCCCACTTTTGCCCTGATGAAGGGGGCAGTTCACCCTGACCATGTCATCCAGTGGCCTCAGTGCCCCCAGAAGCACCGCTTGGTGGTCCGGGGGCCCCAGCAGTGGCCTCACTCAGCATCCAGAAGACACACCAGCAGGACCTGGGGGTGACAACTGCCCTGGGCCACACTCCAGGCCCAAGGGCTCTGCATGGCCTTGTCACGTGGGGAAGGGTGCTTTTCTCTAACATTGGCCCGCACGGAAGCTGCAGGAGCAGCACGTGCTGGCAACTCGAGGTATTTCTGTCCCGTCACCAGTCCCGGGTGGGGGCCAGCTCCACGGCACAGGGTGACGGGACCGGCTGCCTCCAGAAACGACCCCTCTCCAGTCCCAATCTCAGATGCATCCTTAGTCACAAAAACCCAGAGAGTAGCCCAGTATCCAGGAGCCTTCGGGTGACCGTGGGGAGGTGCAGGGTGAGGCGGGGCCTCTGGTGACACACAGCTCGGGCACTCTGCACGTCCATGGGTCTCAGAGGCCAGGTCAGGCGACCACAGGAAATACCCATGAGGCAGCAGCTCCTCCCAACACTGTCCCAAGGCCACAGCCCAGCTGAGAGCATGGGGACAGAAGCTGGGCCTGAGCTAGCAAGAGGGCGGGTTGGGGGGGCATGATAACCAAGTGACAGTGACGTGTGGGCACTTCCAGGACAAAGACCCCAGTCCACGCGGAGGCGCCTCAGTCGTCGAAACCAGCCTGAGGCGGACACAGTCCCCAGTCCCAGCGCTGCCACTGGGCGGCTAACAGTTCTCCGGCCTCTCACACACCTTTGCTTCCACGGTGCCGCCTCCCTTCCAGGCACCCACACACCATCCACGGGGCATCACCCGGTCTGGCGGGGCCCAATCAAGGGTCCTTCAAACGACCTCATGGAAGGTGCGTTCAGGGGCCAGCACTCAGGGGACACGAGAGGGTCTCTGGACAGGGAGGAGGGGGCTCACAGGCGGCCCGGCGTCACAGGGCCCGGGTCTCAGCTTCGATCTTCTGCTCCCCGTGCAAGCTGTCCAGGTCCTGCGGCTGGGCCACGCTCTGCCGCACTGCGATCTCAGGGCCGCCGCCGTACAGGCCGTGCAGGTAGGCCCAGGTCTCCTCCGAGATCTGCCCGTAGTCGGCGCCTGCGGGGCCCCAGAGGCCATCGGTCGGGCCACACTTGCCCTCACCCCCCGTGCCCCGTCCCCTCGACGGAACGGTGGGCCTGGCAGCAGGGGCTCCAGCAGGGCCAGGCCCCAGTGGGGAGGGCAACTGCAGACTTCCATGTAAAGCTGCCCAGTGGAAATCTCGGGATGTCCCAGCACAACATCCATCTTCGGACGACCCCACAGGGCACATCTCTGGCTGCGCCCCTTGTCTCCCCGGGTGGGGTTCATAGGAAGGGTGTGCACGTGAGGCCAGCAGAGGGCAGGGGTGGGGCAGAAGAGCCTGGAGGACCCGAGGACCCACGTAGAGGCCAAGTGCCTCCACCCACCCACTGGGGCCCAGGGCCTGGACCTGGGTGGACACTCAGCCTGATTCAGATAGGTGCCTGGGGCTCCCAGAAGGACCTGCCTGGGGGTGGGGGGCGGGGCGCCTGTGAGACTCACCCTGCTTCAGCTGGATGTGGCCGCCTCCTTTCACCTGCGCGATCCTGCTGTTGTCGATGGGCCCGGGGGGCTCTGGAAGCGACAGGGCCCCAGCTCAGCACCTTTGTACTGGGCACATGCCCCAGTCCCAGTCTCTCCCTCAGCCTTCCGCCCAGCAGGTGAGAGCGGTCTCAAGGTGTGACTCCCACCCCTGTGACCTTGAAGAGGCTGCCCTGAACCCACGGGGTCATGGGGGGGTTCTCCTGGGGAGAGGGGGAAGGGGCACCAAAGGCTCATCCACAGACGCCTGGGGGCTAGAAGTGGGTCGAAGCAGAGGGACCCTGCAGAGGGACTTCCTTGGACTCTTGCACTACTAGTTTCTGACCCCAGTGCGGGGTGGGGGGCGCAGGGCCAGTGCCCGACATTGCCCTAATCACTGATGGCAGCTGCCACTCACTGAGCACCTTTCTGATGGACCCCAGCGTCTGACAGAATCCTGAGCAGCCGCTGAGTGAGACAAGAGTGCTTACAGAGACTGGGGAGGTGACTGCCGGGGCTGAGCCCTCAGAAGTGACACCAGAGCCTGATGTGGGGGTGGCTCCAGAGTCAGCTCTCCTGCACAGCCACACCCGGGCGCCTCTCTGACACTAGGGAGGCCTCAGGGTGTCCCTGCCCTCGGACTAGATGACGGTGAGGCCCCGCCCCTTCCCCTGGCCACCCCAGTACCGCAGGTGCTCAGGCTCTGAAAGGCAATCGCCTGACCCAACCTGAGAGCTTGCCAGTGGGGCGGTGGTGACAGCCTGGGGGCCGGGGCTCGGCTCTGCTCTGCTCTTCCTCCCTGGGACTGTGGGCGCCCCTGGAGCTGCCTGGCGCCAGCCCCGTTTCCACCTCAGTAAGTCAAGGGGTCAGAGGGACAGTGTCCTTTTTCAAGAGTCTGTAGCCACCTGACAACTGACATCTATTGTTTAGGGCAACAGAACCCCAAAGGAAAAGGCCTGACATGGGCGGGGGACAGCAGCCTCCCCTGGGCATCAGCTGGAGAGCGTGGGAGGGAAAGGCAGGGGCGTCCAGGCCCCAGCGGGGACCGCTGGAAGAGCACCCGCCTCCTCCGCTCCCCTGGCAGGGCGTTCCCCGAAAGTGGTGGCCCTGAAAACCTGCCAAGCGGGCACAGCCTCGGGCCCCCCACCTCGCCTCCTGGACACTCCCAGCAGATCCACACACCAAGGCCCTCCCGCTCCTCTCACCATTGTCCTTGCCCTTGACGAAGGCCTCCCACTCCCGGAACCACTGCATGCTGATGCAGAAGATGACGCTGGGCGACTCCTCCGCCTGGAAGGCCTTGTTCAGCTGGGCGGGGCGTGAGGGCGGAGCGGGGCACAGGGTGTGGGCAAGGGTCAGCACAGTCGTATGACCCCACCCAGTCCCAGCCCCACTTGCACCCTGCCCCCAGACACCCCAGGCAGGAGACTGATGGCTCCCAGGCGGGTCAACGAAAATAAACGCTTCCCACAATCCACCGCTCACACGCTGCCGCCAACGTTGTGGTGAATGTCTTTTCCACAACTTTTTAAAAACTCAGTCAATCAAAACCACACGGTCGATGCTGTTTCTCCCCACTTCACAGAACTGGCTCGCTCATGGACTACTCTGCCCGGATCGTGTTTCCCTGGCCACAGAGCACAGCTCCTGAGTGGCTTTTGCCCACGCCCCCCCCCTCCACTGCTGGTGAAGGACGGGTGGTCCCCGAGACCCCTGTTCAGAGCAGCACCAGGGAGCTGCGAACTGTGAGCTTCTGTCCTCAGGCCCTCCCCACGCCCGTGTCTGCACTGCAGAAGTCCCTTCCCCACACAGTGGGCACTGGGCCCAGTTCTGCAGCCTGCCCACTGAATGCACCTCTCCCCTGCAGTCTGCTCTCAGCAGGGACCCTGTCCTCCAGGAAACACCGGCCGCTGACTGAGGTGACCGTGGCTGTCACCAGCACTACTCAGACAGAGGCCAGGGATGCCACTAACCCTCCCGTGACACATGTGACATCCCAAACAGCAGCACCCTCTTCCTGCAACAATTGCTAAACAGTGTGCCAAGCTCAAGTACATGAACCTGAACTTGCCAAACCCAGTCTCTCTGCCAGTAAATACCCTAAACATTCTGATCGCCCACAGAACACAGCCACCAAACATACTGACTTGGGTCCTCAGGTGGCCCTGGGTCCCCAGCAGAGGCTGGAGCCCAACTCCCCCGGGCCACCCGCACCTGCATGCACCTTAATGAAGGTGTCGATCTCAATTCGCCTGCGCTTGGCCAGCGCCTCGATCTCCACCTGGCAGACGGAGCACACGTAGAGGTGGTTCACGGCAGGGCCGCCCCCAAACCTGCACGGGGCGGGCGGGGAGGCAAAGAGAGACACACGCAGCCTGAGGGGTGGCCCCGCGGGGCAGCCCGTGAGCTGGCTGGAGGGCAAGGACTGCGGTCCACCCTCCCGACCCTCCCCACCCGGGTGGCTCCCAGCACTGCTCCTCTGGAGGCCCTGCGCCCAGCGTGTTCACTCGTCTGTCTCCCGCACTAGACGGACAGGGGCACCGGCAGCCCTCGAGCCCATGGTGTCCAGCAGGGTGCCTGCCCCAGGGCGAGCGGGTCTCAGTATCTGCTTCAAGGCTGAAGGACAGGTCAACACTCTCGCTTCCTTTCCTGGCTACTGGCCAGGGCTGTGGTGGCGAACAGGGCCCGGCTGGACCTTGAGGACACCGTCGGGGGGCTGTAGACCCTGCTGTAGGTAGGAGCATGGACCCCACAGGATTTGGGGTGCATCTCCTGTGGGGTTCTGTCCCACCCACCTGACCTGCAGGTGGATGGGGCAAAGCCAGTCCCACAGAGGCCGGGGCGGCCAGAGCCCCGTGGCCTCTCCATCTGCACCTGCTGACCCCTCCCTTGAGGCTGTGGCACACCCTGCCTGCCCCGCTGCGGTGGCCCGGGCCTGGCCAGCTCCTCAGGAGAGCCACCGGCTCTTGGCCTTGATGAACTTGAACTAGAAGGACCCAGGCACCACAAGCCCTGAGCCACCTGAGCCGGGCATGGGGGGGGGCAGCCAGCCTCCCTGCAGCCAGCACCCCCAGGACTACCTGTGAGAGGGCCCAATGTGCTGGCTTTTGTTGAGGCAGTCTGCTGCCCCTTGTGACTGGAAGGGCCCACTGATGCCCACCAATGATGTCTCTGTCAATGCAGACACAGCCCACAGACGGCCCTGCCACTGCCCCTGTGCGGCCCGTGGCCCGAGGGGAGGGCCACAGGCCCTCCCCCACTACCCCTTCCCGCCCAGAAGCAGGGCCCTCCAGGGGCAGGCTGGCCACGGCACCTCACCTGTTGTACAGGTGCTCCCACACGTTCTGGGGCAGGATCACCACCAGGTCATCGATGTAGTGGTACTTGTTGGGCGGGATGCCTGCGGAGGAGGGCGCAGCAGGGAGGGTGGGGTGAGGGCTTGCCCCCCACACCCACCCTCCCCTCCCCTGCCCTCCCTTGGCGGAGAAGGCGCCTGCACCTCCGTGGGAGCAGAGGAAGGTGTGGTTGGTGATGGGCCCGGGCTCAGCGAAGGTGTTGAACTTGTTGAGCCATTCTCGGGACACGTAGAACCGCAGCAGGCTGGGCTCCCGCATGGCCGCCAGGGACACCACCTGCTGCCGCTCCCGCATGGCCTCCTCACTGCTCTTCCTGGGCGAGGGCGGGGAGGCTTAGGGGCCCCTAGGGCTGGGCCTGGGCTCACGTGACCCCGCCCCGCCCAGTGCAGGGGCACCAGCCACGCCCTGTCAGGGGGTGTGTTCAGAGGCACCCCTACCTCCTGGATCTAGCCTCCCGATTCCAACCTCCCGTACCCCGTAGGGGTTCGCCCACTTCTCAGCATAGCCCACCACCCCTGCCAGAGTCCTGGCCACCGTCGCCTCCCACGGGGATCACTGCCACCTCCCACGGGGACCACTGTAGAAGACACAAACCTGACCTCTTAGGTCTCCCGCTTCCCCACAGTCAGAGGGCTCTTAAAACCTTCAATCCTTACCCACCAGGTCTTAAAAACGCCCAGGCTCCACCCCCCACGCACCCAGCGTCAGGCCTGGGGGAGCAGTGGCCGGAGGTCTAGGCTTACAGGTCACCTGCCCCAGGCCACCCACTCCGACGCCTGCCTAGGCCCCCACCGGTAGAACAAGACGTAGGCCTCCGCGCTCTGCACCACCGTCTCGTGGACCTCGGTGACGTACTGGTCGTCGAACTCATACCACTGCCCGTTGATGACGTTCTGGCAGTAGGCGATGTAGTGGCCACCTGGGTGGAGAGAGGCGCAGGGTTACAGAAACCCAGGGAGCGGGGCCGTGCGGGGGCGGGGCGGGGCAGGGCTGCCGGACTCACTGCCAGCCGTGCCGTGGTGGCAGATGACAGAGAGGAGGTCGTAGGTGGTGATCTGGGACGTGCACTCCTTGGCGAGGAAGGGGCGCAGGTCCAGTCCCTCGAGGGGGAAGGAGACGTGGCTGCTGATTTTGAAGGAATACATCACCTCGTGCCGGAAGCGCTTCAGGTGGATGCACAGGATCTGGGGGGAAGAGCCCAGTGCTGGTCGTTCCGTGGCTGACCAAGGCCCTGAGACCCCGGCCACCCTGACAGGGGCCTCGAGGCAGGCCCCAGGGACACCCACTGGCCCGCTGCTTGACCCACTGTCGTCGAGTGGAGACAAGAAGCGCAGCGGCTGGCGCCTTCCCCAGACCAGGCCCCCAACGGGCTGCGCCCCGGACTCTGAACCCCCCTGAGAGCTCAGCGCAGGAGCCGCCTGGGCTCCCGAAGTCCCACCGGAAAGGCAGACGGGAGGTGGGCTGAGCTGCAGCACTGGTGGACCGCTGCTGAGAGGGGCCGTCCCCAGGAGCTGAGAGCAGCCGGCTGCACAGGGAGCCGACTGTCACCAGCCTGTGGAGATCACTGTCCCCTGGAGTTCACCGCCCCCAAACTCCGACACCCAGTTCTGTTGGCACCGCCTCTTAGGAAGCTCCTCCACCAAGGCTTCCCTCCACACTGTCCCGGCACCCTCGAGGTGGGCCATACGCCCCTGCTCCAGTCGCCGGGGCCTCCCCTGTGCGGCTGTGCACATGGCTGCCACGGGGATCCGCCCAACGGGTCCTGCCGGGCCCTCCTTCCACGAGGCCAACACCAGCCCACACCAGCCCACATCCTCTGGGCTCATGTAGATGCCACCGCCTCAGAAAGGCCTTCCCTGACACCCCGCCAACCAGGTCCCCTCCCCTCGCAGCTGCCTACTCCAGCTGGCGGCCTCCGAGCCCCCTGCACCTGCCTCAGGGTGACAAGGAGCTGAGGCCATGAGAGAGGGGGTGCCGAGTCACAAAGTGAAAATGGGCCCTCTCCCTCTGCCAGACCCTCCCGGGAGGTCCCCCAGTCACAGCATTGTGTCCCCAGGGCTTCTCTCCTTCAGAGCTCCTGAGTCGGGAGGGGTCGGCCTCTGCCCAGCAGGCCCCCACCCGTCAGCGTGGAGGGGCCCCAGCAGGCCATGGTGGCGGCTGCTGCACTCACCTCGGGCAAGCGCAGCACCTTGCAGTACTTCACCCCGTTCCGCAGCCTGGGAGGGGAGAGCCAGTGAGACAGTGAGCCGCCTGCACGGTGGCTGCGGGCGGGACGAGTATCCCTCCCACCTGGCCACCTCTGTGAGGTCCGGGGAGAACCTCCTGGGGAGCCCCGGGCTGCGCATGTGGACCACACGTGGACCCTGGAGGGTGGGGCGGGTAGGGGGAGCGGCCCGCACGCACATACTCACTTTTTACAGCGCTCGCAGCTGTACATGTTGTCGCCTAGGGCAGGGAGAGACGGCGCGGGTCAGTGGAGGGCAGGCGAGCGGCGCCGGCACTCAGCGGCTTGAGCTTCAGAAGCACAAGCACACGCCTGCCCACCCGAGACTTAGGGACACGCCGGCTGGGAGCGGAGGGTGGGGAAAGTCGTCGCTGAAACAGCAGGAGCGGCCACACTCGGAGCGGGTAAACCATCAGTGACAATCGGTTACAAGAGACAAAGAGGGTCGCTACAGAGATAAAGGGGTCAATGCACTGAGAGTACAGGACCACTGTAAACACACGTGCACCTGACCCTGGACGCCAGCCTATTCCAAACACACAGTAACACGACGACAGGAGAAACAGACAGCAACACGGCAGTAGGGACTCTGTGCTCCGCTCCATGCACCAGACACCTGAGCGTGCACACACCACCTGCGGGGACGTCAACAGGGACTGCAGACTGGACCGCAGTGCAGAGCGAACACACACCCGGCAGGCGCACCAGACGGCTGGCAGCAACAGCACACTCGTTCTCCAGAACCAATCACACGCTGGACCACGGACCACAGCGCAAGCCTTAACGAACCGCAGGAGGTGGAAAGCTTGTCTAGTGTCATTTCCAACCACAGCGGCATGAGACTGGAAACCAGTAAGAAAGGGAAAACTAGAATAAAATACAGCAACCAACGGGGCAAAGAAGAAATCCATAGAGAGCTCAGAGAGTATCCTGAGACAAGTGAAAACAAATGTTCGACATACCAGCGCCAGTGGGATGCAGCGAGTGTGGTCCTAAGCGGGAATTTTATAGCGACAAATGCCTACATTACCCAACAGAAGAACAAACAAACCCTCAAATAAACAACCTATCTTCAAACCTCAAGGAATTAGAAAAAGAAGAAACCAGGCTTGCAGTTAGCAGAACGCAGGAAACAGCGAAGATGAGTGCAGAAATGAATGAAGCACACCAGACAGCAGGGAGAGCATCCATAAAACTAAGAGGGTGTTTTTAAGATAAGCAAACTGACAAACCTTTAGCCAGATTAGCAAAGAAAAAAGAGAGGACTCTTAACAAAATTATAAAGGAAACAGGAGGTGTTACAGTTGATACCACGGAAACACAAAGGGTCAGAAGAGGCCACACTGACACATTGTGGAACCTAGAAGGGGACAAACGCCTAGGGGCACACAACCTGCCACGGCTGGACCAGGGAGAGGGGGAGCATCTGCACCAACCAGGAACAACTGAGAAGGTTGAAGCAGTGACGGAAAAACCTCCTGACAAAGGAAAGCCCAGGTGAATTCTACCAAATCTTTAAAGAAGAATAATGCCAATCTTCCTCAAACTCTTCCAGAAAATGAGAGGAAGCAGCACTCCCAAACTCATTTTTTTTAACAAAATTTTATTTATTTTCAGAGAGAGGGGAAGGGAAGGAGAGAGGGAAAGAGCATACATTGGTTGCCTCTCTCATGCCCCCTACTGGGGACCTGGCCCACAACCCAGGCATGGGCCCTGACTGGGAATCAAACCAGCGACCCTTTGGCTCGCAGGCCGGTGCTCAATCCACTGAGTCACACCAGCCAAGGCCCCAAGCTTATTTTAGAAGGCCAACATTACCCTTATACCAAAGCCAGGTAAGGAAACTCTAAAAAAACTACAAGCCAATATCCCTGATGAAGATAAATGGAAAAATTCTCAACGAAATTCTAGCCAACCAAATTCAACAGCATGTTAAAAATAATTGTGCACCACGATCAAGTGGGATTTATCCCTGGGATGCAAGGATGGTTCCACACGCTCCACTATATCAACAGAGTGAAGGATAAAATGACACCATCCTGTCAGTAGGGACAGAAAAATCCCCTGACAAACTTCAACGCCCATCTTTTCGTGGTCAAGGATCACAACAGACCGGTACAGAGGAGACAGCATGACACAGGCTGTGTGTGACAGCCCACGCCAACCTCAGGCTCCACAGGGAGAAGCTGAAAGTGTCTCCTCTACGATCGGGAAAAGGCAGGATGCCTGCTCTCGCCACTCCTGCTCAGCAGCGCACTGGAAGTCCCAGCCAGACCCAGCGGAGAAACAGGCCAAGGACAGAAGTGGGAAATTTCAAAATAGCAAACACCAACAGCCAACACTCTTCCAAAAAAAATGTTCAAGCTAATCGATAATCAAGGAAGTGCAAAATTAAGGCATGTCATTTCTGTCCGCCACATTGGAAGGAAAAAAGCAGGTGAGCTACAAGGGGGAGGACACGCAGCCACGGGCCCAGCCTGGCAGGGAGCAGGGGACACCAATGGGCAGTCCCAGAAACCTCGGGGTGCACGGTGACACGGTGACCCAGCGACCCCGCCCACGCCAGCCCGGTTCACTCACCCTTCAGCTCATCGGCAGCAAAGAAGGCGGCGAGGCAGTCTTCCAGGGTGATGACCGGCCCCCAAAACCAGCTGGGGGTACAGGATACCACAAACCTACGGAGACAGAAAGGGGGTGGCAGGGGTGCTGCCAGGGCCCGGGCAAGGGTTGGAGTTGGGGACCTCGGGGCCGAGACTTGCCCTGGGGTCGGCATCGTGGCCCAGGTAGTAGAGTGGACAGAGGTCTGGAGCCAGACGCCTGGGACCGCCAGACCCCAGGTCAGCACCCGTGAGCCTCACCTTGCTCAGTTGTGGAAGGGCCTGACCACGCTGGCCGCTCTCTGGGCACGGCACGTGCTCCCAATGCCGGGTGGGTACAGCAGGCATCAGCGCACAGTGGGGGATATGGAAAGCCGCCACTGCCCTCCCCCCGGGGCCAGAGCTGCCACCCTCCTCTCTAGCTGCTGCCTGGTCACACCTGTTGGTACCTGCCATTGAGCCCTAGGACCCACCCTATCCAGGCCGTCACAGTGTAGATGAGGGGCACCCCCACACCACCTCGCTGACTCCCATGCATCCTTCAGCCTACAGCTCCCTTCTGGACTTTGCCCTCACCCCTGCTAATGCCCGGCGTTTACTGCTTCAGGTCTGCTGCCCGCCTAGGGCCCTGAGTCCCAGGGAGGTGGGGCCAGGCCTCTCCTGTCCCCAGCAGGCAGGAGAGGGCCATACCGTCGGATGTACTCCAGGATGAAGGCCAGCCAGCCCTGGGCGGTGTAGCTGTCCCCACAGGCGCCCGGCTTGGCTGGCACGTTCTGGTAGATGGCCGAGTGGAGCTTGGCCAGGTCCTCCTTGCCAGGAATGGGCAGTGACAGGTCCTGGAATGTCTCCACCGTAGTGGACACCTGTGGGGTTAAAGGTCAGCTTGGGGGTCCACCTTCCAGAATTCTGCACTGCTCAGACCAGTCAGAGTCTGTTCCCTGAGTCCCAGCCACCAGCTGGCCGGTGTGAGGCAGAGGGCCAGCTCCTCAGTTCCTGGACACGGGTGCTCCCCAACCAGAGCCCTCGGGAAAGGCAGGGGCTTCAGGCAGAGAACCCCCCCCCTGCCCCAACCCCAGTGAGGACTGCCGAGGCTGCTGGGGCTGGAGCATCCCTCCCCGCTGCAGGGCTCTCACCCGGTCACAGGTGAGACACTGCACCAGGCTGAGGATGGAGCCGTCAAAGATGTCAGAGATGACGCTGCGGTAGCGCTGCTCCTTCCGCCGCCGGCTGCCTGCGCTCAGCACCTGGGCTGGGGACAGAGCAGCGGGCTAGGTGCAGCCCCCACTGCGGCAGGGGCAGGAGTTGGGGCTTGTTTGGCCAGGACAGGGGGTCAAATCTGAGTCATGTGACTAGGTCTTCACCGCCTGGTGCCTCAGTCATGGTCTGGAAGGTGGGGCTCCCCTCCTTGGGTCCCAGTGGTATTAAGGGGGCTTGGAGATGCTGCATGAGGAGCAGAACCCCAGCAGTGGGCGCTCGGAAACGCCGCTAAGGGCACGACTTCTGCTCCCAGCCCCCAGCTTGGCACAATGCCTCATGGACCTCCCCTCCCGCTGAACCCTCCGAACCTTTCTTGAGCACATAGGATGGTCCCATCCTCACAGGGCTCGAACGAGGAGGGCTGCTGGCCAGCTTGGGGTGGCCCTCGTGGTGGTGGACAGGGCTGCAGGGCCGAGACGCGCTGCGCATGTGGGCCTCGTTGTCGGGCTCTGGGGACAGAGCGGGCACTGTGCTGGGCCAGGCCACCCAGCCAGCTCCAGGGCATGGTCAGGAAGAGGACCTGCCGGCATCTCCTAGAGGGACCAAGGCCTGAAACACCCCCGCCCATGTCCCTGTCTGTGCCTACAACACTTCATGTTCGCAGGGGAGGCTCAGGGTTCCAGGGCAGGCTCTGAATCCCACACCAGCTTTGCCAGCTCCATGGGTCTGCACTTAAGCCTCTTTCTTACCCAGTAGCTGGGTCTCGCACTAGAAACCCCCCCACGGTGGTGGCAGGACTAAGCGTCGGCGCTTGGCACACAGCAGGTGCCAGACGCAGGGCTGGGGCTCCCTGGGCGGCTGGCTGGTACCTGGGGTGCGGCAGGGACTGGTGGACCGTGGCGACGGCGGCTGAGCCTCCGGCGGCTGGTGGTCGAGGGCGGCCATGGCGGTGTCCACGTCCGCGTCCTCGTCTACCTGCTCGGAGCTGGTGCGCTGCTGGCCCCAGGAGAACTTGCGGTCCTTCATCCGCTCCTTCTCGGAGATGGCGCGGCCCGCCTCGTCCGCAACGAGCAGCTCCGTCTCGGGCTGCGAGCCGCCGCTGCCACGGCCCTGCCCGTCACCCTCGCCCCTGTCGCTGCTTGAGTCGCAGGACAGAAACTCGTCCTCCGATGGGCTCCGGTCGCCCTCCCTCTTCTCGTCCGAGTCGCTCAAGTCCGAGTCCCGAGCCTCCGCCAGGGCCGCCGCCGCCGCCACCACGGGCTCCTTGAGCTCCTCGTGCAGCTGGTCCATCAGGCAGCGCAGAAACTCCTGGGTGTCCTGGAACAGGGGCAGCGTCAGCGGGGCCTTCCTGGGTGGGGAGGAGCCTGCCACAAGCCCCTGCTGCTTCTGGCGCCCAGGAGCCCAGCCAGGCACCAAGCTGTCCTGGCCGGAGCCCGGGGCAGACGCACTGACTGGCCGGCCGCTCACAGTGGCCTCCACGGCAGTCTGTCCCAACCCCCTCGGGCCGGGCACCCCCTCCCAGGTCACACAGCAGCTGCGAGTTGGCAGAGCCGAGGTCCCTGCTGTGTCCGTCTGACTCCCAGCTGATGCTCTTCATTAACTGTGACACTGCTGCCGACTCAGTGCGGGAGAGGGCAGAGGTGTCACGTTCAGTCACTAAAGTCACCTTGTTCCCTGAAGGAGGGGACCCTGGGGGCAGGCAGGGAGCCCCAGGAAGAAGGAAGGTGACACTGAAGGAGCAGGTGCAGTGAGGGCTCCAGAGTTCCGCAGAGAGCAGCGCCACCTGCAGGCCAGGCCACCTGCATCCTGAACCTGCCTCTGGTTCTCCCTGCTCTCCCAGTCCTGCCAGTGCCCCAGGGCCACCTTCCCTTGCCAAGGCGACCTGCAGCAGGAGCACAGGATGTCACCTTCCTGCACACCTGGCATGACTCAGAATAAGCTGTCACTGCAGGTCTCAAATCACAATATCGAGGATTCTGTTCTGACTGCTCTGTGACTACATTGCCAGCCCAGTGGGAAGCTGGGGCTGCAAGACCTCGGGTGGGCACAGCCTGTCCCTGAGCCAAGTCTCCAGTGGTGCCCACACAGGATGTGCTTTAAAAGGCCTGGAGATGGTGCGGGCAGCTGGCCTCCCGCAGCCGGGGGTGCCTGGTACCTCGCTAAACCACTGGGTTCAAAGTCTAGTTCTGTTCCTCAAAGTCCCTGACTCACGTCAGAAGCAGTGCCCAACTGCTGACCGCATGAGGCGGGCGCCACACGGCGGCCAGACCAGCCATGCTCCCGAAGGCTCACATCAGACCCGAGGAGGGCGGCCTCTCCCCCACCCCCACCCCAGCAGAGGGAAGGGCAGCCCACTAAGCATGGCCTTGTCTCGCATCAGGGAGGGGGGTGGAGGCATGTGTGCCTGGCAGGTGGCTCTGACCGGCCCTTTAAGAACCAGGCCCTCATCTGCCATCCACTGTTCTTCCTGGTTCTTCCTTTTAACGAAAGGACTGTGTGCTCGTTGCTGGGATCTCAAGACAGGCGGAAGCACGGCAGACAGCATCCCCTGGCCATCATGGGGCCCTCAGCTGTGTCCACACTGAGACCCAGAAACGTCCCCTGCTGTGGGGGGATGTCAGGCAGCAGTGAGAAGGGTGGCCCTACTGCACTCCGTCCTCACTGAGCTCCTGGGATGGGATGGCTCAGTGAAGCCTGACTCCCATCCCTGCCTCTCTGTGCTATGTGACTGGGTGAGTTGTGAAACCTCTCTGAGCTTCAGCTTCTTACCTATGACATGGGGGCGAGGACAGAGCCCCATCAAAGAGAGTTCTGTGGGATACCTCTCACTCATAGGGCTGCACCTATGTGGCAGGTAGTGACCACTTAATAAATGGTGGATGCTGGATTTTGGTCACTATGTGGACATCATTGCTCTCCAAACAGAGTGATATTTGGGCAGCGCCGGGCTTCTCAGCCAGGAGCCCAGTGTTTAGCCGAGGGTGTGAGCAGAGAGCGGCCCAGCAGCCCTCAGCCTGGAACGGATGGGGGCAGGGCAGTGGGGCTGGAGGCATCCCTCACATGACTGCTCCTGGTCCCCTCATCCCAGCAGCAGGAACTGCAGCCCAGAGGGGCCCAGCTGCCCCCTCAAGCCCAGCAGTGAAACCCCAGCTCTGCGACAGTGGGGCAGGGACCTGGACCATGACCAGCTCAGTCTGGGGCTGAGATACGTGTGTGGCTGCAGTCTGCTGGGTCTTGGTCCCCTCACTGTATGTCGCAGACCATGATTTCAACGGGGTTCTCTGGTGTTACAGAACTGTAACCAAATGTTGACTTGAATCACAGTGAGACTCAGCCTGAGGTTTGGAAAACAAGAAACCCTGTGCTGTTTTGGATGCAGTGCCGAGGCCCCCAGGCTCTGGAGAAGGACTGCCTGAGGTGAGCTTTCCTGCACCTTGTACCTGCCATGCAACCTGGGTGAGTGATTTGGCCGCTGAGCCTCGGTCTCCCCATCTGTTAAGTGGGAAGACCACCAGCAGGGCACTAGGGGGCTCCTACGTCCTCAGTGTGAAGGGCTCACGCAGAGAGAGGGCCCACCTCGCAGCACTCAGCCTCTGCGCCCGTTTTCCACACTGGTTGTGGCTTCAAAGCCAGGCCTAGAAGGTCATGGCCTGGGGTGTCCCCGGGGCAGCTCAGACGGCCTACCTGCTGGGCGTAGCCTCGGAACATCGGGTTGACCAACTTGATGCCGTGGGACAGGCTGGTGGGAACCACGTAGCTTGGGCTGTGGGGAGACCAGACCGTGAGCGCAGGCAGCCCACTGGCCGTGGGGTGGGATCGGACTTGGCGGGGGGTTTACCACCCCTCTGGGAGGTGGGGGCTCGCCAGGAGCCCCAGCAGACTCACACACCTCTAACTGGGTGGCATCCTTTCCTGCTAGTCCATGACGTGCCTACTTTTCATTCTAAAACAGCTATTGTGGCTTTTCTAGTCACAAAGGCAACATGTGTTCATTATTGAAAAGTCTAGTACAGCAGGGAGAATATAGGCAATGATGTTCCAGTAACTCTGTACGGTGCCCTACGGGCACTAGAGTTACCGGGGGAGAAGCACTTCGCACGTTACGTACGTGTCTAACCACAACTTGGCACTCCCGAAACTCCTGCACTACTGAATGCCGACTGTTGTTGAAAAGGAAAGGAGAAAAATCTAAAATCTCAGAAAAGCCTAACAAATGAACTGCCACTAACGACGACACCCAGAGATAACTACCACTGAGATTTCTAGACTTTCCAAGAAAATATGGACACACATACAAAATCACATTCAGTGCACATACTTAAACCAACCTGGGTTCTTACGAAAGTGCAATTACATTGCATCAGGCTGCTTTAGAATCTGCTTCTGCACTTAATACATTTCTATGTCCTCACTTTAAATGATTCCCAATTTTGACTTTTTCTGGAGAAGTGGGTCTAATCCGAGCTCTGGTCTTTAAATTCATTTCATGCCAAGTGGAAGTGCCCGCCACCATGTAGGACATCCCTTCCTACACGCACAGTCAAGGCTGCGACCTGTGAGAGGTCAGGTGGCGATCGGGCCGGCACATGTGCATCTGTGACGAGGCTGCTGGCTGGATCAGCACTGGGTGCAGATTCCGGCACCATCTCTCATGGGCTGTGACCTTGAGCCAGACACTTCAGTCTTCCTGAGAGTCAGTCTCCCCAGTTCACGAGACAGGGCTGGCTACGACCTCTGCCTCACAGGGTTGCCATAATCAGGAGGGGCCGGATGCCCGGGGAGTGCTCAGTGGAGCGGCTGAGAGGAAACCCCCATCCCCACGCCCCTGCCAGGTTGGGGGCTGCCACTCACCGTTTCCGGTGCCAGACCTCGGACACCAGCTTCTGGTAACTCTTGCACAGGGCTGGCTTCTTGTCTGTGCGCACCAGGCCGCCACACTCCAGGAAGAACTGGGTCAGCGGGGGACTGGGAGTGGGGGAGTGAGCCAGGTCAGGAGGGAGAAGGGGGGAGCAGCGATCAGTTGTCCCTCACATGCCCCCTAACTGGGGACCTGGCCCGCAACCCAAGCATGTGCCCTGACTGGGAATCGAACTGGTGATCCTTTGGTTCACAGGCCAGCACTCAATCCATCTCATTACATAAGAAATAGATATTCACCGTAGAACAAGGAATAAGCGAACAGTAACAATTGGCATTCACCATGCCTGGTGAAGTCTCAACCCACTCCCAGGCTCCTTGCAGGCCCCTGGCCCCACCTCCCAGCCCCGCCCCCTGGGGAGGGGCCTACCTACCAGTTGGACAGGGCCTGCAGTGCGGCGTTCATGTAGCAGGAGTTCCCGAGGTTCTTCATGCCCGTGAGGCCTGGGGAGGCGGTGCACACGGGGCGGGGGTGGCGGTGGGGTGAGCGCCCTGCCCGCCAGGCCCCTCCCAGCCCACGCCTGGAGACGCACTGCGGCTCTCGAGCCACCAGGTCCAACCACAGGAAGACATGGGCGGCTGGCGCTCCACCCCAGAGATCCACCAAGTAAGTAAGCGTGGCTCCCATGCACGGCGACAGTCACCCAAGTCTATCACTCAGGCCAACGGCACCTTCCCCCAGCCCGGCCCACTGTCCGCACAGGACTGGCGGGGGGGGGCCCCCCCCGTGCAGAGGGGCCAGCCTTCCCAGCATTCCCGGGGTCACATGGCGGAGGCCGGGCAGAAAGACTCGGCTGGCACTCCATGGGCAGCCACCACGCTCTATGGGCCGCCAGCCACTCCGCAGGTGCCCCGAGCATGCAGCTTCCCCACCCAGAGCTGAGCCCTGCCCCTGTCACGGCTCCCCCCACCCCCAGGGCCATCACCTCGAGGCTTCAGGTCATCATCCTCGGATTCCGACTCCCCTTCATCAGCCACGGCGATGGGGACGGCTTTCAGAGGGTGGGAGGGCAGCGGGGAGTCCTGCGTTCCAGAGTGAGGACAAGGAGAGGGTGAGGAGCGGGGAGAGGTCCAGGGGCCTCGGGGGCAGGGAAGCCCAGTTGCTCAGCCGCCTGTCCCCGCGGAGCCAAGGACAGCATGGAAAGCGCTGGCACTTGTGGCCTCGCCCTGGGGACTTGCATCCTGTCTACAGTAATGAATAACAATTATTCATCTTACTTATAGTAAATCTGGAAACCAAAGAATAACAATGAGCGATCCAGCTCTCCTAGATAACCACCATTAGAAGTCTCTATGTGCCAAAAAAAAAAGCCTGTATACGTATCTGTGTAAGGTTTTAACTGTTGATACACACACATCCAAAATGGGATGTTGTCCGCATTGTTTCACAGCCTTTTTTGTAAAAAAACAAACTAACCACAAACAGCTACCGTGTCTGAGAGCACGATCGAGCACCGGATATGTGAGGGGCACTGAAGGTGAGGGGTGCACCAAAGGTGCACCCAGGCACACCCCCGGGCCTCCCCGGAGCCCCTCCAGTGGGCCAGGCCCTTGAGCCCCCTGAGGGAGGCCCTGTTCCCCGTCACCTTGGCGTCCTCATCGCCTCCCTGGGCCTCGGCACAGAGCAGGGGTCCGGGGAGCATGCACTGACACGAGCCCCTCAGACTCACCTGGGAGCGGTGACCAGGCACAGGCGCCGCCCGGGACCCAGTGATCTGTGCTCCACGGGGGTGCAGGTCACACTGCCCCGCCCTCCACATGAGTTACCGCCAAACAGAGTGGCCCCACTGCACCCCCGTACCTGCTCGGAGAGTTTGTGTGAGGAGGCGGGCAGGGGTGCCGCCAGCCGCTGCTCCAGGAACACTTCCTTCTCGCAGGCGTAACACCACACGCGGAACGTAGTCAGGTTCACGGTCAGGTTGTGCTTTTTTGCCTACAAGGCAGGATCCAAAATAAAGTCAAGGATGCACTGGCCTGACAGGCGCCCCGAGCCTGCACAGGGGCTGCCTCCGCGCTCAGCCCTGAAGGTTGGAATCCACTCGCCCTGCCGCCAGGAGTGCCAAGGGCTGCCATCCATCAAGCAGACGCATGCTCACACCTGCATCAGCTCCTGCTGCCATGCCCGTGATCATCCCTATTTCACAGACACGGCTGCGGAGGCCCTGGGCGGGTGGATGGAGCAGGGAGGCAGCTGGAGTGGGCTTTGAACTCTGGGCTGCCTGCCTGCCTGCGCGTCCAGGCTCCGGCCACCACCCTCACCTGTGCGTGAATGGTGCTGTGGTCAGCGAAGGACTCTCCGCAGCCAACGTAGGGGCAGGCGACCTGGGGAAAGGGGAGGAGAGTGGGTTGGGGCTGGCCAAGAGGACAGGGCTGGCGCAGTGAGCCGGCACACCCCCACCATCCAAGAGGTCTCCACCCAACAGGGAGGCCCTGCCGATCCACAGGGAAAAGGGTATACCCCTCAAGGCCTCAGGAATGACCCCCTGAGGAAAAGCTGCCCCGTCTGTCTCTGGGTGAGACAGGCAGGGCGTGCTGGGCCACTGCTCTCTTGCAGAAAGGCCAGGCAGGGCCACAGCCAGTCCTGGGCAAGGACCCCCTCCATTTGTCCCCTTTTCACCACATTCTTAAGGGGCCAGTTTTGGGGCCAGTGTTTCTGGTGGACACGCCTGGGTCTCAGCCATTTTCTAACAGGGGGTCCTGAATGGGCAGAGACGGTGGGGCCCTGCAGTGTAGCCAGCGTGGCTCTGATGACCCTGCCTGTGGCCTTGCCCTCTCCTATCCCAAATCTACCCATCCACCAAGGCCCAGCGCAAGTGCCTTCCCATGCCCCAGCCAGCAGCCCGCTTCTCCGCAGGAGCACCCATGGTGTTCACACCTGCCATCAGCACCACAGAGGCTGCGGAGGGCCTTTCCACTCACACAGGGTGTCACGGGGCTTCTGTGTCTGTCTCCCTGGGGGATTGGGGGCTGGCAGCAGGTAGGCCCATGACTCACACTTCGTGCCACGTCCCCCCGCCCCCAGAGGACCCAACCAGTATCTCACAATCCACTTTGTATTGAGCACTGGGACGGAAGGAGGCCAGAGTCCCCGGGGGCCCTGTGTCTCCTGCCAAGACAGACTTGCACTGCGATGTCCTCACCCCCTAAAGCTGCCTTTTTTTCCTATTTGTGGTTGTTTTTGAGGAAATTTTAAGTCACAGTCATTTTCAGTATAATTTGAAAATGTAATAAATATATACACGTAGAAAACTTGAAAACCACTTCAGAATTAGAGAAAAAATAAAAACTACCCATAACTCCACTACCCACCAAAAACCGTCGTGTTATGTCTGTAGTCCCTTTTAATAAACAATAATTAGAACGTGACCAGCCTTTGCTGCGCCCGCCTACGTCCACGCGCCCTGCCCTGCCACGCAGTCACCGGCATCGTCTCCTCCGACTCTGCCCAGGGTGGACCCCATGGGGCACGGCCGTCATCAGGGCCGTGACCCCCACTTTACCGTGGGGCAGGCGGCTGCTGGAGGCACCGGGGCTCAAGCAAGAGGCCCACATCGGGGCTCACAGACACGTGCGAGCGGAGGATCCTGCCCCGTGTGCGGCCAGACCGTCTGGTGCACAGTCCTCTCCGACCCGCCTTCCCTTTATGTCGTTCTCAGTGGCTGCCAAGGCTCCCGGCCACGGACTCGCCGACTCCGTGGCCCTCTTGGCTGGGAACTGTGCCTGAGCTGTACACGCCCGGTGTCCCCACCACGGTTCCAGCACTGCCCCACGGGGGACCCGGTTTAGACGGTGCTCCCCGCCCCCAGAGGCGGCGAGGAGCCCTTACCTGCAGACAGGCCCACAGGTTCGGCCCAGAAACACCGCATGACTGACAGGTTCCCTGCGGGAAGTGAAGGGAGATAGCAGAGGTGACCACCTGCGGAGGGCCCTCCCGGAACCCCCGCCCACTCTGGCCTGGGGGAGCCACGCGCCTGCCCCCGCGCTGACGTTCCATCCCCAGATGTGTCAGCTGAAAGGCTCTGTTCACCTCGGAGGGCCCTCTCCGGCCCCTCTCCAGCCCCTCCCACCTAAGTTCGGTTCCCCATTTCACACTTTATTGTTTTCTGTTTGTTTTAAAGACTTTATGTATTTGTTTTTAGGGAGAGGGGAAGGGAGGGAGAAAGACAGGGAAACATCAGTGTGTGAGACACACTGATCGGTTGCCTCTCGCACACCCCCACAGGGGACCTGGCCTGCAACCCAGGCGTGTGCCCTGGCTGGGAATCCAACTGGTGACCCTTTGGTTCGCAGGCCGGCACTCAATCCACTGAGCCACACCAGCCAGGGCTACACTTTTTTGTTTGAATTTTGTTTCATCAGATGCCTGCAAAAACATCTCCAATGAAGTCATTTGGAACTGAGACCCCTTCATCTGCGACCTCCTCTCCCCTTCGACCCCGCCCTCTCTCCCCAGCCAGACATGGGCTCCGCGAGACAGAGGCGGTCAGTTTCGTCCACCCCGGTGACTGCACAGGGTCTGGACATGTCAGGGGTCCGTGTGTTTGCTGATCACAGGAACACCCAGATTACTGGCAGTCTGGGTGGCAGAGCCTCCGTCCGGTCTGCCAGCTGTCTCCCCTCCTTGCTTTAGTGAGAGAACGCACGCATCCTGAGCACCTCACCAGCCCGCTGCAGACGGCTTCCCAGCCCCACTGTGATCAGGAGCTCAGTCCCAGTGAATGGGATGGATGACAGGGAAAGTGGCGTGTGCCACTTGGGAGCTGTGCGCTACCCTTCCTCTTCCCCTTTCCTCCCCTTTGGGGGCTGTGATGGGGAGCTGAAGCCACTGCCTTGGACTCGGACGTGACAATGGCAGAGGCAGTTTATCAGTCCCGAGACCATCACGGAGGGCATGGTTTCAGCTGCTGTAACACAGGGCCCTGGAATATAGCGGCTCACGTGAGATAGCTTGCTTTTCTTCCTAGTGAGCTACTTGTCCATGCCCGGCCCCCCGTGGGTATTTTTAAGCAACGCTGGCTTCATTCTAGGGGTTCCCGGGTGGTTCTATTCTGAGAGGTGCTGCAGGTGTGCTCTCTGAAGCTCCAGCCGGAGCCGTCTCCGAGCGCTCTCGGTCTTCCCGACACCAACACTTCCAAACGGCTGGCCGGTGGTGCCGGCACACATCTCCCCATATCCTGCCCCCCTCCTCCCACTGCGTCCACCTCCCTGCTTTCAGATTCCCTAGCCCTGCCGCCACAGGGGGAAGAGTCCTGTCGGTTCACCCCACTCATTCCTCCGTGCAGACTCGGGAGAACCCAGCATTGGATAGTGCAGATGTGCCAGAGCCTTGCTCGGCCCTCCCTCGGACCACATAAGAAGCAGAACTGTGTCAAAGGAAGCCCCAGGTCCACGAAGCCGCTCCCTCGCACAGGCCAGGACCGAATTAGCTGGGGCCAAAGGCGCCTGGGACCGGCAGGGCAGGGAGACTGAACCACTAGCACTCGCTCCTGGAACCGAGAGCTGATGATACGGCCAGGAATCCGACCCCGTGACCCCACCTCTGGGAAGGCGCCCCACTTGGGCCGTGCCCTCTGAGGGGCCATTCACCACAGCACCGTTCATTCCGGCCGGCGGTGGCCAAGAGGCCAGGTGTCCATTCACGGAGGACCGGCTGTGGAGTCCACCCCTGAAACAGGATGCAGCGTCCAGACAAACAACGGGCGAGCGGCCCCGTGGGTTGGTGTGACAAGGCCCCCGAGGCACACTGTCACGTGAATCAAGCTACGAAAGGGTCTCCAGCAGGCCACCCCTCATGAAATAAAGGGGAAAAGAAAAAGGAAGCATATTTGCGTTTGTTGGCATAAAGAAACTGCAGGAAGATACAAAAGAAAACTAACGTGAGTGGTCACCTGAGGGTGGGCTGGGGAGGATGCATGGGCAGGGTGGGGCAGGAAGGGGACTTCTGGGCACTTCCATTCTTATAACCTTTCATTTTTGAACCACGTGAATGTGTCACGTCGTCCAGAGATTTTCATTTGGCAGAGAAAGACAATGACTCGTCCTCCTGAGTGAAAGGGGCCTGCCCTGTCGCCTCGGGCCCCCCCGCACAGGGCGCTGGTGTCCCCCAAGCACCAAGAGAAGTGACCGCTGAGGCTGCTAGGGCCCAGCCCGGGGGCCTCCTGCGCAGACGCCAGATCCGCCCCTTCCACAGGAGGGCCAATAGAGGCAGACCGTGGGGGAGCCAGGCTGCCGCCGCTTCAGAAACATGTGTTCCCCAAACGCAGAGGCCTGAGTGTGGGTCTCGGCCCTCCTTCATGTGTCCGGCCTCGTACCTTGGATTTGAGCAGCAGGTCATCTTTGGTCACCTCCCCTATAGAGTCAAGGTGAGGGCAAAGGTCCCTGGAGTCCCCCATCCTGGCCTGGTCTCACCTGCGGGAGAACACGGGAGTCATGGGTGAGACTCCGCGGCCATTGCTCTGGGCAGGTGGGGGCTAGCAGTCACGTGCACGACCTTGGCCCTGTGGCCTGGCTCAGCCACATTACCAGCCGGTTCTCTTGCTTGGGGTGAAGAGAACCCCACCCCCAACCCCTTGGATAAGCTGGGGACACTGGGGGCCTACCTCTGTGTACAGCGACCGTCCCAGGAAGCGGTCAACATCCACATTCTCTGTTGACAGCCGACAGAGGCAGCTGAGGAAGGCTGGAGCAAGAGGCCTTGGGCAGGGACCCTGTGGGGACAAGCCAGTGTATTTGAGGTAGTTCCACAATTTTCAAATCACTTAGCACCGACCAGTGGTGCCCGTGGACCTTTCCAGAGTCACTGCGGGCATCACCTCTGTGATTCCTGAGAGGGCAGACATGCAGGCTCTGCAGGACAGGGCCACAGGGCCTCTCCAGCCATCACTGCCCGTGGCTGCCACCACCCTGTCACCCTGAGGACAGAAGGCTCAGTCCTTTCCACACATGCCACTGGGACCTTCAGCTCATCGTCTGAGCCTCCTAATGACCCCGTGCTGCTCAGAACCCCTGACCCCCGAGTCCTGAGCAACCCCAGGCTACAGGTGGACTGAGGTCATCCACTCGTCACCACGGCCCCCTTCCTTGGTGGGCCACCATCTCCCAGATGTGGGCACTTCAAAGGGGAACAGACAATTAGAAGCTGACATTTTAAGTCGTCACACGACAATGACAGGGTTCGAGGTTCTAAATTCCAAACCTCCACCTGAAGCCAGATTTTAGGGTTTTTTTCACCTTTTGCACTGCAGTCAGGTGTGCTGGATTGCCGCTCAGACCACACTACTTAGAGCTGCAATATGTAGTTTCTTTGTTGTTGTTTAAGTGTCTTTAGTATGTGACCCACGTGTCCAGCTACATGGCGGGGCCAGGTTATGAGCTTGAAGCCTAGTGCCACAAACAGTGCCCAGGATGAGGACGACGGTGACAGGCCCACTCCTGACTCACACCTATAGTCAGACTACTTAAGTTCCTGCAATGTCAGATTAAAAAAAAAAAAAATGCAGCTAACAATCCTCTCTGACCCCTCGCCACCCATTTTCCCTCTGCAGAGATGCACCCGGAGCCCAAGCAACTCAGGGACTGGGCCAAGGTCGGCGCTCGGCTGCAAGCAGTGGTCAGGGACCTGACTGGCCCATCTGGGGCAGAGCCCCCTGCAAATCAGGGCTCGATGGCCTCGGCTGTGGAGGAGCAGGCAGCCGATATTCTAGGCTCTGCTGCCACGTCGATCTTTACTGCATATTCTTATTTTTGTTTCCTTTATTTACAATCCATTAAAATGTATTTTTAAAAAATTCTTATGCCCTGACCGGCGTGGCTCAGTTGGCGGGACGTTTTTCAGCAAAGTGAAAGGCTGTTGGTTGGATTCCCGGGTGGGACATGTGTCTGGGGTGTGGGTTCAGTCCCTAATTGTGGGGCATACGAGAGGCAACCGATAGATATTTCTCTCTCTCTTTCTCCCTCCCTTCCTTTCTCGCTAAAAATAAATAAATAAAATCTTTAAAGAAAATTCTTAGCTCAAGGGCCCGACGAAACAACCTTGGCCTGCTGCCAGCTTGCTAACTCCTGTTCTAAAGCACTGTGCTGTCTGGTCTCCCCAAAAGCAGCCCCGATCACTGGCAGTCTGCACCCCACTGCACACCAGTCACCACCAGTTAATTTTAATTTTTTTGTGCACATTTGTGGTTTTATTTGCCCTCTGTTAATTTTAAAAAATATATTTTATTGATTATGCTATTACAGTTGTCCCATTCCCCCCCTTCACTCCCCTCCACCCTGCACACCCCCTCCCACCCACATTCCCCCCCTTTAGTTCATGTCCATTTGTCATAAGTTCTCTAGCTTCTACATTTCCCATACTATTCTTACCCTCCCTCTGTCTATTTTCTACCTACCATCTATGCTACTTATTCTCTGTAGCTTATCCCCCTCTCTCTTCCTCCCACTCCCCTGTTGCTAACTCTCCATGTGATCTCCATTTCTGTGGTTCTGTTCCTGTTCTAGCTGTTTGCTTAGTTTGTTTTTGTTTTTGTTTTAGGTGTGGTTGTTAATAATTGTGAGTTTGCTGTCACTTTACTATACATGTTCTTTATCTTCTTTTTCTTAGATAAGTCCCTTTAACATTTCATAAAATAAGGGCTTGGTGATGATGAACTCCTTTAACTTGACCTTATCTGGGAAGCACTTTATCTGCCCTTCCATTCTAAATGAAAGCTTTGCTGGATAGAGCAATCTGGGATGTAGGTCCTTGCCTTTCATGACTTGGAATACTTCTTTCCAGCCCCTTCTTGCCTGCAAGGTCTCTTTTGAGAAATCAGCTGATAGTCTGATGGGAACTCCTTTGTAGGTTACTGTCCCCTTATCTCTTGCTGCTTCTGGGATTCTCTCCTTCATTTTTACCTTGGCTAATGTAATTATGATGTGCCTTGGTGTGTTCCTTCTTGGGTCCAACTTCTTTGGGACTCTCTGAGCTTCCTGGACTTCCTGGAAGTCTATTTCCTTTGCCAGACTGGGGAAGTTCTCCTTTATTATCTGTTCAAATAACTTTTCCACTTGTTGCTCTTCCTCTTCTCCTTCTGGTACCCCTACAATTCGAATGTTGGATCTTTTAAAGATGTCCTGGAGGTTCCTAAACTTCTCATTTTTTTGAATTCTTATTTCTTCATTCTTTTCTGGTTGTACGTTTTTTTCTTCTTTCTGGTCCACTCCATTGATGTGAGACCCAGCTTTCATTCCATCACTATTGGTTCCCTGTGCATTTTTCTTCATTTCACTTATTGTAGCCTTTATTTTTTCACCTAATTTGTGGCCAAAACCAACCAAGTCTGTCAGCATCCCGATCACCAGTGCTTTGAACTGTGCATCTGATAGGTTGGCTATCTCTCAGTTGCTTAAAAGTACTGATTGCAGGGCTTGCAATTCTGTTTGAGCCATCTCCACCCCCCGCCTTTGGTCTGGTCGCGCCTGTTACGTGTGAGGGGCGGAGCCTTAGGTGTTCACCAGGGTGGGGCAACCCAGTCGCTGGGTTGTGATGTTGTATGTGGGGGCGGGGTCTGAGAGGGAACAACGGCACTTGCTCCACTCTCCATGGGACCTCAGTCGCTTCCACCACTTCCCCTGAGCAAACTGGGCCCCTCTGGTGCCAATTCCCATGTGGGTGAGCTTGTGCATGCCGTGGGACTTTCCAAGGACCTCTCCTATGAGGCTGGGAGTCTCTCCCTGTGCCTCAACCCCCTCAGGTGTTTTCAATCAGTGTCCTGAGGCTCTATTTCCCAGTGCTGGGATCCTGGGTTGTGCACAGTGCCTTGCTTCACAATCACCGCCTCGCTGGGTCTTCCAGTGGCCACCCCTCGACCAGGGTCTGCCAGCTGCCACTTGCACGCTCAGGGTCTGCCCACTGTGGTCTTGCACACCCCAGATGCCTTACGCGCCTGGTCCCAACGCTCTCTGCTCTCCATGCCACGACCTGTGCCCGGCTGCCCGACTCCACCCCTCCTACAGGTCTGGATGAACGTGTTTATTTTAACTCCTTGGTTGTCCGACTTCCATACAGTTCAATTTTCTGTCAGTTCTGGTTGTTATTCTGTTTCTAAATTGTTGTCCCTATCTTGGTTGTGCAAGGAGGCAGTGTGTCTACTACCTACACCTCCATCTTGGCCGGAAGTCCCAGTTTACTTTTTTTGTTGTAATTTTTCCATCACCATTTATCCTTCCCAACCCTCTCCCCCCTCTACCCATCCCCACCCCCGTCACCACCAGTGTTAATAAGGCAAACAGCAAAGAACGGTGCAGAAGGTTCACTGGGTTTCAGTTGTGTGTAAGTAATCGAGGGGGTGCGCAGAGACAGGGTACAGAGCTCCCCGCTGCAGACCGGGGCCGCTGCATGCGGCCTCAGTGAATGACAGGCAGCTGGACGAACAATGGCACAGCCGCACACCATGGAGCTGCAGAATCACTGAAAACGATGGTGAGTTTTTTATAAGTAGAAAGAGTAAACTCTACCGAGAAAAGGTACAGTGCAGTCAACATCTAAACCAGTAAGTCACTGACTGCCGTTATCAAGTGTCATGGGCTGCACACAACCATCCGTGCTACCCTTTTACACGAGTGACACACGCAGGCTTATTGGCACCAGCCTTCCCGCGAGCACGTGGTGATGCCTTGCACCCTGAAATCATATTACAATGGCCACAGCCTCACTAGGCAATAGGAATTTTTAGCCCCATTATATTTTCATGCGGTCCAATCACCCAGGGTTATTTCTGTCTGCAGTCGAGCACAGCATAATGACTTGTGACTGATGATGGACCGCAGACAGGATGGGGGCTGCCTGGGGCAGAGGGTGAGGCCGCACTGCAAAGAGGCAAGAGGAAAATGCCTGTGGTGTTGGGATGTTCTAGATCTTGACTGGGATGGGATTTAACCAGGTCAAATCTCAGGAAACATATCTTCAAAGTGTACCATTTTATTGTATGTGTTGTAAGTAAAGTTGATTAAAAGCACTTTAAATCCCAACTTGTCTATAGTGCCAGACCAGCTCAATGGTTGTCTAGGGCTGGGATGGGGGGAAGACAGGTACCATTCGACAACGCGCTTTGAAAGGGTACTGTTTATTGGATGTAAATTACACCTAAAAAAAAACCCTGATTTAAAACCCTGAAGAAAAAAAAAACCCACACTCTAAACATGTGACTGAGGCCTATCTCATCAATATAGATGAGACTCAGAGAATGCTGAATAATGAAAACAAGTGGCAGCACCTCACACCCAGTGGCATGGCTCTCCAAAAAAACAGTAAAGACAGGGCAGGCGAGCACTAGAGAAGATGCAGGGGCGCTGGACGCTCGTGCACCGCTGGCGGGACTCAGGGACGGCCTCCACTGCAGTGTGGAAGCGCCCCAGAAGGTAAGCACAGCGTCACCAGGTGGTGCAGCGAGCACCCCCTGGGCACACATTTGTGCGCCCTTGTCCCTGGAACACTACTCTCAGCAGCCGACGGTGGGAGCCACCCGTGTCTGTCGGAAGATCAACAGACAGACAGAACCTGGTCCGTGCACACAACGGAATATTGTGCAGCCTTAAAAAGGAGACTCTGACACCTGCTACCACCCCAGTGGCCCTTGAAAACATTATGCTCAGCGTAGAAGCCAGACACACAAGTGCAAACGCTATGTGATTCCTCCTATGGACGCTGAACAGTACATTGAAAATGAGGGTGATGATTTTGTTCTATGTATTTAACCACAATTTTTAAATGCTTAGTTTGTTGTTTTGTTTTTTTTAAGTTGTAGAAGGATAGCCTTGGCTGGGTGACTCAGTTGGTTAGAGCATCGTCCCATACACCGAAAGGTTGCAGGTTTAGTCCCCAGTCAGGGAGTATCTGGGAGGCAACCAATCGATGTTTTTCTCTCTCTCAAATCCATAGATGTATCCTCAGGCGAGGATGTTAAAAAATGAAGATGCAGAAGGATACATATAGTATGACACCCTTAAGAAGATTTGCAGACGCTGGGCAGGGAGAGAGACTATGAAGTGAAGCGTTCACTGACCAGGAAAGATGCTGGTCCCGTTCAGTGCCCTGCCACGCTGCACGCTTACCTCTGCCCTCTCTCACCCTTCAGGTGCCAGCTGCACTGTCCCCTGACCAGCGCAGGCGTCTGCCGGCCACCCCGCTGAGTGCGATACCACCCTTCCCACTACCCTCGTTCCCAAGGGAGGCCCCCCACCGTCCATCCTGGCCTGGATGAGCATGCCCTGGAACCACGGGACAATCACCTACTTTTCGGTTGTTGAATGCCTGTCTCTATTCAAGAATGTAAGTGTCCTGAGGGTGGGGTCTGTCCAGTCCACAGCTGCATCCAAACTACACAGAGCAGCCCCCGGGGCATGGCAACTTCCCAGTGGGTACTTAATGAGGGGGTGGGGGGGGCAAAATGCTCTAAAACACTATTATAGTCCAGTTCCATTTTGGTGAATGATTTTGTTTTTTGTTTGGTGCCCGCAGAAAGGATGTTATCTCTGGTGGGGGCGGGGGGGAATCAAGTGATTTTTATTCCCTCCTCTTTTGCTTGTCTGCATTTTCTGCAATGAATTTGTGTTGCTTTTGGAATACTGCCTACAACCTGATAAATTACTTTGGGTCATTCACGAAGTTTCAAAAGGGAGAAGACCATGTTTGTGGCTTCTCTGGGCCTCCTCCTGGGGCTGCCCTTGCTTTTCCCCAGACCCCCGAGAACTCCCTGTGGGGACGGAAGTTCTCCCCCTGGGGCTCCCCAGGCCCACAGAGTGCAAACAGACGGGACATGTGGGGTCGGTTTTGGAGAAGGGCTGGCAGCACCTGTGAGGTCCCACAAGCCCTGGCAGTGGAGGGGCCCGGGTGCAGGCCTGAAAGTACAACTTTCACTTTCTTTTTTTTTCTTGTTGAAGATTTTATGTATTTACTTCAGAGAGAGGGAAAAGGAGGGAGAAAGAGAAGGAGAGAAACACTAATGTGTGAGAGTTACATTGATTGTTTGCCTCTTGCGCGCCCAGAGCTGGGGACCTGGCTCACAACCCAGGCATGTGCCCTGATTGGGAATCAGGACAGTGACCCTTTGGTTGGCAGCCCCTGCTCAATCCACTGAGCTACACCAGCCAGGGCCCTTTGAGGACTTTTTTCATCCAGGAATACAACAATAACAAAAAATTTGCTCAGTTCGAGATCAGGTGAATAGGGAGGGTGGGGCACAGGGGTCATGATGTTTTTGATCAAAAACCGCTGAACACTCAGCACGATGTGGGTGGGTGCACCCGTAAATCACCCATCATGAAATGGACAAATGGGTTGAAAATTCTTCAAAAAAATTCACTGAAGCTGAATGCAGCCTCTCACAACAACACCAGATGGCACACTAATACAGATGAGTGTATCACCTAATTGGGGGAGCCTGTTACAACAAGGGGCCCACCCTCCAGAAGATAATTTCAGGGGCTTTTTAGGCCCCCCTTGTATTTGGGAATTGAAATCTTTGACTACAACTTTGACCAAAAGAAAAATTACTGAGTCCAAATGGTGTTTTGAAGGCTCCAGGTATATACTGACAAATAGTCCTCTAGAAAGATTACATAAACTTATCTGCGTACTGCTCTGCGGTACCGGTGTGGCTTGGTTGGTTGCAGCTGGGGCACGTGCCTGGGCTACAGACTTGATCCCCATGCCGAGGAGTGCGAGAACCAACCCAGTGATGTTTCTCTCCCTTTCTCCCTCCCTCCCTTCCCTTCTCTCTAAGTAAATAAATAAAGAAATAGAATTATTTAAAACGTCAGCTTCTATGGAGCTGAAAAAAAGTGGAAAAGTGGAGAGGTGGCGCCTAAGACTGTGGGTGTTTCCTATTCCACACGCAGCACCTGAAACACGAGACGTGCACGCATCTCCAAGGACCGCACCTCACCCACCTCAGCCATCTACAGGTTTCTGAGCTGCTTTATCTGGTGCCCAACCAACACGGAGTGCTGAGACTTGGGTGGTGGAAACGGGCGGGCATGGATCTCACCCTCATGGGGCCCAGAGTTCCGTATTTCAGCACCAGGCTACATGCATGCAGCCAATAGGGACGTTACAATTCCTAATGGCAGCTGCCTTTTCTCGCGTTACCACATGCCCGTGGTTTCACACACACTAACCCTGGAGTTGACTGTAATTACGGAAAGCAATCAGAGAGAGAGGGAGCCCTGCGTTTGGCTCCTTGCTCTTGTCGCTGGCAAGCTGTGTGTCTCCAGCTAAATCACTCGGTCCTCAGTTACCGTGCCCAGGGAGTAGGGCAGAGCCAGCGCACTGGGTGACCAGGAGGGTGGTGAGACAGTGCACAGGAAGGACTGGGCACAACGACTTCTGGTCATGTGGACCCTCAGGACGGCTCAGAGTTTGTATTTATCTGCCTGCCAAGAATGCACAAAAAACATTCAGCACTATGATCTGTCTCACTGGCCACAGTTTATGGATCAGCAAACTCAGGGTGCTAGGAATGTTAAGTCACTTGTCCAAGGGCACCTCCCACCAGGTTTTTGGTCGGGCTTCCATTGCCCAGGGCAGCCAGGCCCACCAGCCCAGTCGAGAAATGCACAGTGTGGACCAAGCATGACACACAGCAGGTGCCTAATGCACAGTGGGAGTTCCAATTCTCGGTGCTACTTTCTAAGATCCAAGCTCACCTCCTGGGGCTTTGGACATCAAAGCAGAGCCAGGAAATGGAACCTCAGGGAATGGAGCAAATCCTTAAACAGTTTCCTGTCCCTGGGCCACCAGCACTTCTGCTTCTGGCAACCTGATTCCCTTTCTCCACGCAGACAAAGGGCACTAAACAGACACAACAGAACTGGGTCCTGGATCAATGGGGGAAAGGGCATCAGTGGGACAACTGAGAAATTGGTTATGGATGGAATGTGCCCCTCAAATTTCTACATTGAAGCCCTAACCCCCAGGACCCCAGAATGCAATCTTATCGAGACAGGGCCTTCAAACAGGTGAGTGAGTACAAACGAGGTCTGAGGGTGGACCTTCAGCCAGTCTCACTGGTGTCCTTATCAGAGGAGGACATCTGGACAGACAGGAGGCACCAAGGATGCGCCCAGAGGAGAGATCACGTGAGGACACAGTGAGAAGGTGGCTCACAACAAGCCAAGGGAGAGAGGCCTCGGAAAAAAGCAAAGTCAGTTGACACCTTGATCTTGGACTTCCAGGCTCCAGAACTGTGAGGAAATTGACTTCTGTTGTTTAAGTCACCCGGCCGGCGGTTCTTTACGGCAGGCCTAGCAGACGGATAAAGCATTATATCAACACTGAAGTTTCTGAAGATGGAGACTGTTTTCTGGTTGTGGGTTATACTGTCTTTGCTTTCAGACGATTTCCCCTGAAACATTTAGGGGCAAACTACTCTTACATGGATCCGCAGTAATGATAATAATAATAATGAGTATATGGAGAGTAAATAGGGCTAAAATGTTAATAACTGCTGCACTAGGTGAAGGATATGAATGGGATTTCATTCTATTATTCTAGTAACTTTTCTGTGAGTCTGGGTTTTTTTCAAAGTAGAAACTTTTTAAAGATTCCTTCTCTGTCATTTAAGGGAGCGGACTTTTGGAAAAGGAAACCCTAGGTCAACAGCGGGAGCTCGGAGACCCAGTGCCCATTCCGAGCCAGGCGCGAGGCCCGCCTGCACTCTCTCAGGTGAGCACCGCTGTTCCTCACCTGAGAGAGGACACTCTGAGATGGGAAGCCACTTGCCCAAGGTCACATGGCGAGGAAGTGACAGAGCTGGAAGGGAGCCAGGAGTGTCTGCCTTCGCAGCCCTTCCCACCCTGCCCCCTGTGCAAACAAATGGAGTGCACACAGGAGGCACTTAATAAAGACGGAGAGGGGAAGAAGCCTGCTCTGCCGAGAGAGCTGGATCTGGGGAACAGGCCCCCTTGCGAGCAGCTGGTCCACTGGACTGTGCGGCTGGAGTTGGGGAGCTGCCCGCTCGACAGGCCGGCCAGAGGCGTGGCCTTCACCGCTTCGCCGCAGCGGCCCGAGTGCCTCTCCCTCCTGACCCGCCAGGACTGCCTGCTTCTTCTCTTGGGGATGAGAAAGCAGGAGGAAAGGAGGCAGGCTGGCAGAGCGCCCACCCTCTCAGGGCCCGGGTGAGGCTTCCAAGACACTTCATCCTAGATAAGGGCAGGCACTCTGTGCTCCCTGGGGCCAGCACTGAGCGAGGGGAAAGTACCTCCCCAGGGACACAGCCGTCAGGCAGCACAGCCGGGCCGGGCACCAGCTGCCGAGACCAGGCCGCAGGTGCCCATTACTCATCATTTTCCTGGAGGTTCTGGCTGCATCCTCCTTGCAGCCAGGAGGGAGCCGAGTTCCTGGGGACAGGAAAGGTGTTGCTGCCACGCCCCCACCAACACAAGGGCACCCCCTGACCCAGTCCCCACACCCGCACCCCTCTAGTACCCTTTTCCTCTCTCCTGCCTTCTTTACTCCAGTTGACTTCCACGCAAACCCATTTTCCCTAAATCCCCAACACACGCCTTCCTCTAACCTAGTCTTCATGCACTGAGAGTCCACCAACCTTCTGACTCTGAAAGCAGAACTCTCAGCCTCCTCCTGCCTTGGCAAGCTCTGCTTCCCACACACCTCCAGTTATCCCCACTGGCCTTACCCACTCTGCCCCTGCCCGAATAGCCCCGTGTATTGGGCTGACACTCAGAGACCTCACTAAATCCTCGGAACCGCCCTAGGGGTTGGCAACATTAAAAACTAAAACCATTTCCACCCCCACCACTAAAGGAGGAATGACAGGCTCAGAGAGGCAGAGAAACTGGCTGGAAGTCACACAGCTACTAAACAGCTTTTGCCCAAGGCCAAAAGGCTGTTCTGAGATGTCCCAAGTCTACCTGAGAAGGTCGTTTTTGTCTCAGACTGGGGGAAAGAACAACGATCTTAGAAGGGGGTGTTCCAGAAAGAAGGAAGGCATTCCAGAAATGCTGCCCAGTTTCAGAATGGTCTTCAGAAGAGGGAACCAAAACCGGCTTCCATCAGCACCTCCCCGCAGCCAATGATCAGCAATAAGGGTGGCTGCAGCCGGCATTTACTGAACGGTCACTGTGCCATGCAGAACGTGGAGCAGAGGTAGGCCTGCCACTGGTCCCTGCTCTGCCTTCCAGCTGTGTGACCTGAAGCACGCATTGCCTCCCTGAACCCAGGTACTCTCATTTGCAAAATGAAGAATAACTGAATACTTCATTGGCTAGTTGGGCGAGTTCAGTGAGATGATGCTTATCCCAGGACCTGCCACCTAGTGAGCGCTTAGTAAGAGGTAATGCTTTCAAAGGAAAGGACCGGCCTATAATGAGAGAGGGAAAACTACTATCTAAGGGGTTCCTAAAAGCCTTCGAAGCCACTATTCAAGCATTTAGTTATTTCCTAGGCGTTTGTCGATGCCCATACTTCAAATAAACTTAATCCTCACAGCATCCTCAGGATGGAAAGGGCAAAGGGAAGTGCGGCGGTCCTCGTGGCAAAGGACGAAGGCAAGGCCCCCGGAAAGCTCCAGAAAGGCGGTGGGCAAACACCCGAGGAGGGGCCCTAGGGGTTCAAAACATCGGACGCGCCTCTCCGCGGGGAGAGTGTCTGGGTGTCATTTTCAGCTGGGCAGTCGGCATTGGGACTTTAATTCAGCACCACTACTAAGTGGTCATCTTTTGTCCTTAAAGGAAAAAATACACGTCAGGGCCCAGACCCGGGGGACATAAATGTCAGCGCCCCGAGACGCGACACGCATGCTTTCAGCGCTGAATCAGGCCCTGGAGAATACAAGAGATGGCGGCTCCTGTCCCGCAGAAGCCACGAGTCCCCGGGGGCTCGAAGTGGGGCGAAGTGGGGCGGCGGGGCAGTCGAGGACCCCCTGGGCGCCGGCCGGAGAAGGGGTGGGGTGACGGTGGCCGGGGGGGTTCCCGGGCTCCGCTCACCTGGCCGTGACGTTTAGCGCACTTGGCAGGGCCAGGCACTCCTATGGCCGGGAGCAGGGCCGGGTCGCCCCTGCCCGAGAGGCCCGGCCCCCTGAAGCAGCCGGCAGCAGCCTGAAACTCACCTGCCGTCGCTGCCGAGCCACCTCTGCTTGTCAGTCAAACGCACCCTCCGCGGCGCCGCGCAGGGTCGTGGGGCCCTGGCGGCCGCGCCCCGCCCCCTCTCCTTGATCGCCCAATCGGGAAAGGTCTACGCCACCGGTGGGGGCGTGGCCAGGTGAGCTGGGCAAGGAAGGTGGAGCTCGGAGGACTAGGGGCGGGCCCGGCTGAGCCGGCGCTCTGATGTTACTGCTGCGCGCCGGAAGCAGACCAGTCCACAGCGCTGCGGGGCGGCAGCTGGACCCCGGAGCCGTCCGGACCATGCCGGTCACTGGGAAGACGTTCCGCCGCCGCCGGGCCGACTCGGAGTCGGAGGAAGATGAACAGGACTCAGAAGAGGTTCGGTGCGTTTGGAGCGGGGTTTCTACTGGGCAGGAAAAGAAGCCGGCTTAGGGACTCATCACGAGCCGGGCTCCCCCTTCACAACATTGGTAGCTGTGAGCCCGTGTTGTTCCCTTCTGCGGTCGAAGAAATTGGGACTTCTAGAAATTTGGGCTTCCACTACTCCCAAGGCCACTCATTGGAAGGGATGTCCCAGGGACGGGCAGTGCATCTGATTTCCAGTGGATCTAGGCGCAGGTTCGCCTTCTGGACCAACGTGCCGGCGACTCAGCCGCCGGCTAGGGTACCGGTCGAAGCTGCCGTTTGACTCCGAGTTCCGCAGAGGGTCTCTCAACCTCTACGTTGCCTTTTTTTTTTTTTTTTTCAGATTAAAACTAGAAGAAACCCGAGAGGTGCAGAATATGAGGAAGAGGCCCAACGGAGTGAGGTAGGTACCGTAGGGGGACCCGGAGGAGGAGGAGACGGGAATGACAGACAACACCTCCGCCCCGGTTGCTGTCACAGAATATCTCCTGAGACATAGCCCCTTTTCTTGGCACACTGTGCGCTTTCCACTGCCCTAGAAGAGGCCCGGCGTTCTTTGACAAAGTTTACCAGGGAGATAGCCTGAGTTGTGTGGTCATAAGGCTTGCTCCAGAGGTGCAGAAACATGTCACCAACTCGTGTTTTTATTGCACCCAATTAATTGTGGAAGCAGATCGAGTTTGGCAAATTTAGAAGAGTCCAATTAGGAAAATAAACAGCACTCATAATTCTCTCCCCCAGAGATAGCCAGTGTTTATATTTAATGTTCTTCTTTATGTTTATTCTTTCTCCATTTTGTAAAGAATGGTGAGAACTGTTAGTCTGTGCTGTTTTCAACTCCTTATAACCTTATGGTTAAATTATAACCATAATTTAACTAATTCCAAATTTGGGGACCTGTAGGTCATTTTGTAAGTTTTCATCAGATAAGGCTGCAATAATAGTATTTTCCTACATTTGTCTTTAGCTTTAGTTTTCCTGAAAGCAAAATCTTAGAAATGAGATTTCCAAGCCAAGATAATGCCAAATGACTTTATCAGAACCTTCCCACCTCCCCCACCCCTGGCATCTAGGGTGGGTGTTGAGCCATTTTAATCTTGTAGGTCTTTCCAGCTGGCTTTGGCACCCACCCCTCAAATCTCACCCTTGCACTAACGTTGCAGTTTATAAACATCCTAAGTGTTCCTTCTCATCTCTGAGTGGTGCCGTCCCCCCTCCCTCCCTTTCCCTTTCGGTCTCACTCAGTGCTGCGGCCCTGCTGGTGGGAGAGAAGGTACAAGAAGAGGCCACTCTGGTGGTGAGTCATGGGGTCCCCCTCACACAGTGGGAAGATGCGGGTGCTCTTCGGCGAAGGATTCTGTTTTCCTAAGAACATCTGCTGCCAGTTACATAGATGTTTCTTCTCACCTGTGTTGGCTCGCTGCAGGATGATCCCTTTCAGATGAAGACAGGCGGTATGGTGGACATGAAGAAACTGAAGGAAAGAGGCAAAGATAAGTAAGTACAGGGCGCGCTGAGACCCGAATTCAGCCGCAGCCTCTGCTGGGGCCTCGGTGCCCCCGGAGAGCTGGGGCCTGTGGCAGTGGCTTTTGTGGGACATCCTCAAGTACCCTCTGTGCTGTGTGAAGGGTGTGTAGTTTAAAAGCAAAACTGAAATTCTTTTTTTTAAAATATATTTAATTCTTTTTTTTTTTTAATTTTACTTATTTATTTTTAGAGAGGGAAGGGAGGGAGAAAGAGAGAGAGAGAAAAACATCAATGTGTGGTTGCTGGGAGCCGTGGCCTGCAACCCAGGCATGTGCCCTCACTGGGAATTGAACCTGTGATGCCTTGGTTCGCAGCCCACACTCAGTCCACTGAGCTACACCAGCCAGGGCCAAAACTGAAATTCTTTACAGGTGAACTTAGAGAGATGTGGGCACACTGCTTTAGGAAAGGTGTATCCTTTATTGTCTTTCAAATCCATATGCAGGTTTTATTTTTCTTTTTTTCAGAAAACGTAAAAACACAATTATAAAAATAATACATACAAAAGTAAAAAATAAAAGTGTCTACTGCTTCACCTAGAGGAATCTCCAGAGGCCTACAATTTGCTTGCATATATTTATTTACATATCGTGTATTTTTTCACCCAACCATAGTGAGGATATTACACTTTTTTGTCGTGTACCTGTTTCATTGGTATAACATGCAACTCAGCCTCAGCGAGTCGTGACTTCACGGCTCTGCTTCACGGGTCTCTCCGTTTAGGATCAGTGAAGAGGAAGACCTCCACCTGGGGACGTCATTTTCGGCGGAAACCAACCGCAGGGATGAGGACGCTGACATGTAGGTGCCAGTGTGTTGGGCTGTGAGTGATCAGGGGTGGGCTCCAGCCAGACATGATCCGGGACGGTTAGTGACAGAGGACATTTTCAGAGTTTTCCGAAGACATCAGGGGGGCCTCTCGGCCCACTTCCCAGGCTTGAGAACTTTGAAAAACTCTGAAAAGTCCCTTAAAAGTGGTTCTTGAGATGTACGTTTCCTTGGCGAGTAATATTTCCCCCAGACATTGCAGGGATAAACACTGGACTGCCTGCTTTTGGTTTGCCAGCCAGGCTGTGACACAAACAGCCACCTGTCCCATCACCTCTCTGTCTTCGAAGAGCCTTACATAGAGGAACGCCAGTAGATTGGCGGGACATGATCTCGCCATACAGGTTGGCGCTGTATGTTGTACATTCTAGCTCGACAGAAACATTCAGGGTAGTTTTGCTTTTCTCACCTCTCCATGGACTGATGAAAATTTCGTCATGGACCATCACTGCTCTCTGGGCCAGGGTTGGGGACCACTAGTTTAAAAGATGCGTGTGGTGAGCATCCTGCCTCTCCCTGAGACCCACGGGTTGCATGTTTCAGGATGAAGTATATTGAAACGGAGCTGAAGAAGAGGAAGGGGATCGTGGAACACGAGGAACAGAAGGTGAAGCCCAAGAACGCAGAGGACTGCCTTTACGAGCTTCCAGAAAACATCCGCGTCTCCTCAGCCAAGAAGACGGAGGAGATGCTGTCCAACCAGATGCTGAGCGGCATCCCTGAGGTGGACCTCGGCATCGAGTACGGTTCAGGCCCCTGCTGTCACCCCTCTCCCGCCCGGAGGCAGGCGGAGGAGCTCTCTGCTCTCCCATTCAGACTCAGGGGACTGCTTCTTCCCTGTCCCCTTGGAAGCCCACATAAACTCTGTTCCCTCTGGTGGGCTGAGATGGCTGCCCCGGGTGTTTCTCTGAGGAGTCGGTCAGAACATGTGATAAAGACACGTAAGGGACTCCGTCTGCTGAAAGCAGAAGTGTTTTTGTGTAGTCCTCATTCACAGCTCTTCAGCTGCTCTTGTGGGGCTGTTGAGTTCCTCTGTTCTGTTCTCGCGGGAGCAATGTTGGAGGCCTCACCTTCGCCACCTGCAGCGCTCTCCTCGGTTCACTGAAGAACACCTGCGCTGTAAGGGGATGGTCCTGGAGGAAATGCTGCGGTCAGAGTCATCCTCGGGCGCAGAGGAAGCTGGGAGGCCTCTGGGTTCTCACCTCTCTTCTGGCCTTTCTAGCTTTGAGCCTTAGGAAGGCTTTTCTCTTTCCTTCCTGGAGACTCAGTTTCCTCTTGATCAGAAGAGAGTAACCTGTACCCCTAATAGCTGGGAGAGCTCCCCGGGGCCATAGCTATGAGCAGGTGGTGAGCTCTGCAGAGCTGTGCCCGGAGAAAGGTGCTGTCCTTACTCAGTGGTGGGCTGCCCACCTCACCACTCACTTCTGTCTGAGGACCAGAGGTGTGGTGGCCTAATGCGTGGCCTGGCTCTTTTCTCCTCTTAGTGCGAAAATTAAGAACATCATCTCCACGGAGGATGCCAAGGCGCGGCTGCTGGCAGAGCAGCAGAACAAGAAGAAGGACAGTGAGACGTCCTTTGTGCCCACCAACATGGCGGTGAACTACGTGCAGCACAACCGATGTGAGCCTCTCTGCGGAGGCAGCCCTCCCCTGCCCCTGGCCCTGCCCCTTCGATCTGAGGTCCCTGGGTTCCCCCATTCTGTCTGACACATCCCCTGGTCTCTTTCCGTTCAGTTTATCACGAGGAGCTCAACGCCCCAATACGCAGAAACAAAGAAGAGCCCAAAGCCCGTCCGTTGCGTGTGGGTGACACCGAGAAGCCAGAGCCTGACCGTGAGTACGGCGGTGGCCGTGAGGCTGCCTGCAGCGGGCGCATCGCTCAGGGGCCCGTGGAGGCGGGGCAGGGCTCAGCGGGGCTAGCTCTCGGGCTGGGGGGGTGGGGGGGCGTGGTGGGGCGTGGTGGCTGGGATTCAGTCAGAGCTCTGGGCCTTGGCCTTGCGCCTTCCCCTTCAGAAGCCTCAGTTTCCTCAAAATGGGAAGAGGAAGAGTAACTTCCAGCCACTTGGGGTTGCTCTGCGGACTCACTGGGCTGTCAAATACAGAAACTCAAAAAATTAGAGAATTTCAGTAAACAAAAATAAATGAAAAGTCAGTCCTAATTTTACCACCTAAAGGCAATCTCTGTTAATATTGTTACATAAAACCTTCAGACTTTTTTTTAAAGATTTTATTTATTGATTTCCAGAGAGAGGGGAAGGGAGGGAGAAAGAGAGGGAGAGAAACATCAGTGTGTGGTTGCCTCTCACACACCCACAACCGGGGACCTGGCCTGCAACCCAGGCTTGTGCCCTGACTGGGAACTGAATCCGTGACCTATCAATTCTCAGGTTGGCGCCCAATCCCCGAGCCACACCAGCCAGGGCTTTTTTAGTATTCACATACAGGAAACATTGTATGTCCACTTACAGGGATCTCATAGTGTTTTACTCAGTAGTCCGCCCTGGGTGTCTCTCTGTGTCAGTAAGTGCATATTTTCTCTTTCAAAGACTGAACCCTGTTCCACCGGAAAGACAGGTGCACTGTGGTCTGACGCTTCCGCTCTAGCTGGCGCTGCGCCTGCTTCCCACGCTTCCCCATTTGAACGTGCTTTCATGCTCATTCCTGACTGCATCACGTTCTTAGGCCACATTCTGAGAAGTTCCCAAATGACCTCTGAGAGGTGGGGTGCTCATGGTTCCCCCTCCAGCAGCATCTGCTGGTGCCCCTCCTACATGGTCGCTTGCACCGGGTGTCGTCTTTTCATCAACAATGGGATGGCTTCAAGGAAGGGCATAGTCTGCTGAGGCTCCTGCAAAGCCAGCCTGTTACTCTCACTCAGGAAATTATTTTGACATCTTGGTTTTATAGTCTGATTCCCAAAGAGCTTCGTGTTAAACACGTGGTAAGCGAGGACTTTCAAGTCACCAGACTTGGGTGCTCAGCCTTCCTTCACTGTGTGAGTGACCTTGAGCCAGTCATCTAATCTCTCTAAGCAAAGATGGTAGCGTGCCCCTGCTAGGCTTGCCCCTGCTAGGGTTACCCCTGCTAGGGTTGCCGTGAGGGTCAGAGGAAGTTGCGCCTAAAAGGATTTTGTGCCATTTAGTGCCTAGGGCGGAGTCAGACTCAATGAAGCCATACCCATCACCGAGTCTGATGCTCACATTGGTGTGTTTTGGACGGCACCTGACTCCACCATATGTCTGTTTTCAGTCACTCGACAACAAATATTAGCTGAGGCCCTACTGTGTTTCTGTTCACTAGGGTAGACGCGGGGGCTCCTGTGCAGAATGGCCCTTGCCTATGTGGACATGAAGCCTGTCGGTGACCTCTAGCCTGGCAAACAGCTTTTCCTCTTTTCCTTCCCAGGATCCCCCCCGAACCGCAAGCGTCCCGCTAATGAGAAGGCCACCGATGACTATCATTATGAGAAGTTCAAGAAGATGAACAGGCGGTACTGAGGACGGCCAGAGGGGAACAGGGCAGAACGGTGTGAATAGCACCGCCTCTTGTCCGCAGGAGGGGGCCTCCTGCACAGGAACCTGGCCTGGGCTTCCAAGAACAGACTCTCAGTCCAGCTGCTCACCTGCTGGGTTTTTCAGGCTCTGAATTTGTAACCTTTTGAAACCAATATGTGGGGTTTTTTATCTGGGGGCGAACTATTCTTGTGAGCATTACTAAATCTTGTTTGTAAATATGTTGCTTTTTTTGTAACATTTGCCCTGCCTCAGGAGGAAACAGCTATGTGTTCAGGGTGAGATAATACCCTTTAAATTGTGTTCTTATTATTATATATGTCATTGTATCTGCGACTTCCAATTGTCTGGCATGGGGTTGAGAAATGCAGCATCCTTTACTGTTTCCAGCAGATCCAGCGGACAGCAGAAAAGTCTAGGATGGGATCAAAGGGACTGATATTTTCTGACTTTTACAAAGTTGTCTGTTTCTTTTCATGAAGAAGGAAAAATGACGTGTCTCTATCACTTCGACACTTCGGTATTAAATGTGAAATGAATCCAGACTTCTTGTTCGTGTGGTGCCCCCTCCCACCAACGTCAGGCGGTGTGTGCAGAGCCCAGGAGAGGGGCAACTCAAATGCAGAACCAAGTTACTGAGCAAGAGCTGCTAATCCATCCAAGAAAGAATGGTGCCACTTGTGCTGTCATTTTTACCGATGCATTTAAACAGCTCGGGCTGAGGAAATGACAGGGCAGGCGGCTCCGGGGCTGATGTACACGTGAATCGTGGTTAGAGAAGTTTGGCTTTGGAGTCGAATCTGATCCCTGCTCCCAGCTTATTATATCCCTGGCCAAAATCCCTTTCCTTCGGAGCCTTGGTTTTTCATCTGCAATACGGAGATTGTTTTTTCAGGCACTTTTTCCCCGCTCCAGTAGAATGCAAGGTGAAGCTGGGTGCAGGAGTCACGTGTGCCTATTTTTTTCCCTTGAATCCCCTGGGTCTAGTCTATGACCTGACAGATAGGCAGTCTTCAAAACTAGGAGTACATGAGTGGATGTTAATCTGGTGGAGAAGCCTTACAAACACCACCTCATCCGGACGATGAAAGTCATTAATCATGTTGAAAGGTGTACCCTTGATGTGATGTTATATAAATAGCACCTTAGCTCTGCCAAGTGTACTCCCTCCCCAAACCCTGTAACTCCAGTCTAACCATGAGACAAACATTGGTCAAATTCCAATGGTGGGGCATCCTACAAAAGACTTGACCTGTACTCCTCAAAACTGTCATGGTCATCAAAACCAAGGGACGTTTCAGAAGCACTCACAGCCAAGAAGAGCCTAAGGAGCCATGGCAACGAAATAAAATGTGAATTCGTGGATGGGATCCTGGATCAGAAGTAGGACATTATGTAACAACTAAGGAACTCTGAACAAACTTAAGTAATTTTTATCACTGAACTAGTTCATATGCAACAAATGTAACATACAGATATTCATTACAGAAGAAACTATGACAGATGCGAGGACCATATGCGCTCTGCACTGCCTTCTCAATTTTTCTGTAAACCTAAAACTTTTTTTTTTTTTTTTAAGTCTTGCAAAACAACTGTGGCCTCCGGCAACAGCTTCCGGTGCTTACATCCCGGAAACAGAAAAGGGCTCTGCCCTTCACAAAGATGGCGGCAACAGCGTCGCAAAGAGCCCGCCCCAAGCAAAGGTGGTGGCGGCGAAGGGGCGGAACCGGAAGCGCTGACTGGCGGGAGCGCGGTCCGCGGACAGCTCGGGCGCGCGGAGGGCGGCGGGGGTCCGGGCATGAAGCTGGGCCAGGCTGTACTGGGCCTGCTGCTGCTGGCGCCGTTGGTGGTGCGGGCGGTGGAGCCCATCAGCCTGGGGCTGGCCCTAGCAGGCGTCCTCACCAGCTACATCTCCTACCCGCGCCTCTATTGCTTCTTCGCCGAGTGCTGCGGCCAGAAGCGGAGCCTTAACCGGGAAGGTAGGATGGGGCGGCGGCTGGGGGCTGCCTGTAGGACGGGGGCGGGGGTCGGAGGCGGGAGTCGGGGCGCGGAGCGCAGGAAGCCGGGCAGAGCTGAGGCCGGCACGGCCGGGACATGGAACCGAAGTGGCGGGGGTGCGGGGTGGAGCCTGGACCCAGGGCCACCGCTGGAGACAGCCCGGAACTTGCTCCGACACTTAGGAGGCGAGCTGCAGGTTGGGCTGCTTTATGCAGAAACGGGGCTGTGTGGATGGTTGTACACTTCTTCCAAAGAGCTTTGTTCCTTCCTGGCGAGAGACAGAAAGCGTGGTGGGGACCCTCCCTGCGCGGCCCCGGAGCGGGAGGAGCAGTTCTGGTGTCAGGGGCGCACGCTGGCGGCAGAGGAGCCAAGGACCTTTTCCGGAAGGGAGCCTGGCTCCGGCCAGGGCTGTGCAGGGCTGCCCGAGTAGAGGGCGGACCTCCTGGGCCCACCGGCCATCCCTGGGCCAAGTGCTGCCTTCCTGATCCTGTAAGCTTGAAGTTTTGCCAGCCGAGCACCCCTCACGCACTGCCTGACCGTCTTTGTTTTCCCCAGTGCTGCAGAAGGACCTGGATAACAAGCTCTTTGGACAGCATCTTGCCAAGAAAGTCATCTTAAATGCCTTGTCTGCCTTCATAAGCAACCCGAAGCCCAAGAAACCTCTCACCCTCTCCCTCCACGGGTGGACCGGCACCGGCAAAAATTTTGCCAGCAAGATCATCGCGGAGAACATTTACGAGGGTGGTTTGAACAGTGATTATGTGCACTTGTTTGTGGCCACGCTGCACTTCCCACACGCCTCCAACATCACTCTGTATAAGGCAAGCACAGCAGTCAGAACCCTCCCCGGATGATGTGGGGTTTGTGGTCTCTTGGTTGTGGGATGGGATTTGGGAATTGCCTGTTGAAATGAGCAAGCCCTGAAATTAGCTTCATGTGTCAGTTCCCCATTGAGAAAGATGGAAGTTACAGAGGGTTTCAGATGCACCGAGCAGTTACAGTATCAAACTTTGTGGTTTCCAAAACAGGCCCAGTGTAATATCCCTTTTAGTAAGTGGGGTCATAGGACTTTAGAGATGGACAGGATCAAATCCAGCTTTTAAAAGATCATCAAATCTAACTCATTTTGTAAAGGAGGAAATGTTTCTAGAGAGGCCTAAGTTTGTTTGCCTGCAGTGTTGAAGAATGCTCTTACTGTTCTGTGTCACTGGCCAACAGCCTGGATTTGAGTCCTAACTTTCCAGCCCACGAGCTGTGCGATCTTGGTGAGGTTGCCAACCTCTCTGAGACTCAGGTTCTTCATCTATAGAATGCAGGGAATGAGAAATCAATGCGCTGTTTGTCAAGTATGTGCCATGGTATTTGCCTGGCCCATGAGCGTTGAAATAAGTGTTAACTGTCACCTTTTTAAATCGGTGTAACACACCTGCAAGGTAGCAAGACACTCAGCAATGTAGCCCTCACCCATGAAAACCCGTTTTTCCCGTCTGCTTGCTGAACATGAGGATTGCCAACTGTCCTGGGTTCCCAGAGTGTGCGGTTTTCAGTCCTAACACTGGGAAAGTTCCAGACCAATTGTGACAAGTTGGTCATCCTAGTTAGCCTTCCAGCTCTACTGCTTGCTAGCTGTGTGACTTTGGGCAAGTTACTCAGCCTCCCTGGGCCTTGGTTTGCTCAGCTGTAACATAGGGAACGCAGTAGTGCTGTGCGCAGCTTCAACGGGCTGTGGGAGACCACAGCCACGCACTGTGGGAACAGTACTCACCGCAGGGGCCGACCTGCGCTCGGTGCCCAGCGCGTGCTCTGTTCTTGCCCGAAAGTTGCGTTGCAGAGTGGGAAAACCCCCGCAGCTGGAGCCCAGCCAATCTGTGTGAGTCCTTGTTTAAACAGTGACTTGCTCTGGGCCCCCCTCAAGTCATGTCAGCTCTCCTGAGGGTTCCCCCCGCAGTACCTAGAGGCTAGCCCCCGCCTGCAGAGCAGAATTACCGCTTAGGCGTGAAGTGTGCAGTGGAACATTGTAACCGTGGTCATAGGAGCCGAGCAGAAGCCAAAATCATGAGAAGTCTAGAGTGTAGCTTCCTGTAACCTACATTGTAGCTTCCAGAGTCATCCTCAGAAAACAGCTCATTTCCCCTCCTCACGTTGTGGGGGGCAATCTAGGAAAGCACCCTAGCTCAGATTTCTGATTGAAAGGGTCTTTTCTCCTTACCTTGATTGCTTAGTATCTTAAGTGCCTGAATATGTTCTTAGGGAATGTTTCTGTGTAAGCAAAGCTGCCAGACATTGTTCCAGAAACTCAGGAGAGTTTGCTCACCACACTCACACCAAAGCACCGGTGCCCTGGAGTCCAGCCGCCTCACTTAAGCCTGCGTTTCTTCCATTCCCCGTGGGAAACCTAGAGCACCTTCTCAAGGCTCTTCTGAAGGCTGAGTGGCAGAATAGGTCACTGGGCCTCTGCCTTCTTTCTAGATGAGCTGCTATACACAGGAAACATGTTACTGTCGCCATTTTAATGACACACAACCAGCAACCCGGCACCTTAGCATTGGTATCATGCAGGTTGGGATTCAGGTCCCAGTTCTGCCACATAGTAATTTCGTTATTTCATTTTTTATTAAAACATTTTTTAACATTGATTTGAGAGAGAGACATCTATCTTTGTTGTTCCGTTTATTGATCCATTCATTCGTTGCTTTTTGTATGTGCCCTGATGGGAATCAAACCCACAACTTTGGTGTATCAGGACAGTGTTCTAACCAGCTGAATTACCTGGCCAGGGCAATTCAAAGAGTAATTTCATAATCTTGTATTCTTGGACAAGTTGATGGATCGGTCTGTGCCTCAGTTTCCTTGTCTGTGAAGTGGGTGCGACCCGCCTGCTAGGTGGGGTGTGGAGAGGACCGAAAGGGCCTGTGCCAGTACCGTTCCCAGCACAGCGCCGAGACCACAGTGAGCGCTCGTAAACGCAGCCGTGTCGGAGTGCTTGCTGTGCCTGTGCTGGGCACTGGGCGCCGGGACCTCCCCAGCTGAGCAGTCTGTGTCAGCCTGCCCCTTGCCCTTCAGGATCAGCTACAGCTGTGGATCCGCGGCAACGTGAGTGCCTGCTCAAGGTCCATCTTCATCTTCGACGAGATGGACAAGATGCACGCAGGCCTCATCGACGCCATCAAGCCTTTCCTAGACTATTATGACCACCTGGACGGGGTCTCCTACCAGAAGGCCATCTTCATCTTCCTCAGGTACGTCCCGGGCTGGGGCACGGCCAACGCGCTCTGAGCCTGAGCCCCTGGCTTCAGGGAGAAACCCAGCCCCGTTCCCTGCACTCATTCCGCAGCAACGCTGGAGCGGAAAGGATCACGGACGTGGCCTTGAACTTCTGGAGAAGTGGGAAGCAGAGGGAGGAAATCAAGCTCAGAGACATGGAGTCCGCCCTGTCCCTGTCGGCTTTCAACAACAAGAACAGTGAGTGTGCCCCCCTCCGCCCCAGTCCTCAGTCCCCCGCCCCCATCTCCAGGGCCAGCTGGGGACCCAAGTGCCGGCTGCCTTCTGCGGCCGTGTCTGAGCGGACTCTGCCTCAGACGCCCCAGGTGACCTTTACGGACACCGAAGTGTGAGCACGTACTTTTATGTTTTAACTGAATTTATTGGGGTGACATTGGTTAATAAAATTATGTAGGTTTCAGGCATACAATTTTATAATACCTCATCTGTATGTTGTATTATATATTCGCCCGAGATGCACTATTTTTTTTCTGAAAACTATAGTCTTAGATTTTATTTACTTTTAGAGAGAGGGGAGGGAGGGAGAAATATAGAAACATGGATCAATTGCCTCTCGCACGCCCCCAGATGGTGGCCTGGACTGCAACTCAGGTACAGGCCCTGACTGGGAATCGAACCAGGGACCTCTCGGTTCACAGGACAGCACTCAGTCCACTGAGCCGCTCCAGGCACGGCAACAGACACACTATTTTAAAGAAAGGGGGAAATTGTTGATCATGGGGTTCTTGAAAATCAGGCCCTGTTTTCTCCAGCTAAATCATTTCCTTTGTGGAAGAAAAGCAGGTGGCTGAGCGAGGAAGGCTGCCGTGGGTGCCTCCGAAAGAGGAGACGCTCCCCAGGCCCCCTCTTCCTGTGCGCCGGCCCGGAGTCTGAGGTTCCATGCTTGAGGCGAGCAGCCGAACAGGTGGTGGGGCCCTCCCTCTGTACCAGGCACCGGGTAACACCCTCTGCCTGCTCCTTTTCTGTAATCTTTGTAGTAACCCCATGGGGTAGAAATTATTTATTATTGCCCCCATTTTACAGATGAGGAAGCTGAGGCTCAGAGAATCATTGCCTGCCCAAGTCCACCCAGCCTGTTCGGTGTCCCTGGTTCCAGAGCCCAAGCTTCAGCTACCGAGCCCTTTGCTCTTCCGGGGAGTCACACACCTTAGACCAGGGGTGTCAGGCTCATTTTCTCTGGGGGCCAAGTCAGCCTTGAAGTTGCCTTCAAAGGGCAGAATGTGATTTAAGACTGTGTGAGTGTAAATACTTCTTCACAGTCAAGTGAGAGCTCAGCACTGCTGCCGGGGAGAAACAAGGTGCTGGGCGGATAAAACAAGGTGGAGGGCCGGGTTCGGGCCACGGGCCTTGTGTCTGCCACCCGTGCCATAGACCTTGAACCCTTGGAGGCGGAAAGCCACGTGGCAGAGGCCAACCTCGGGGGTAAAACCCGTGTGTCGTGACTGTTAACCTTCGAGTCTTCTCTGCCTGGGTTTGTTCTTGAGACTACAGAGCAGAAGTTCTTTGAAACAGACTTGCCAAGCAGTGCGTACTTGTGTAGTTGCATGAACAGCATGGAATGTTTTATGTCAGTGTGTGCAGCTGGGGTGTTATTGATAGAAGAATATTGTACGGTGTGTTCAGTAGTTTCTTGGCACACCAGAAGAAGTGTGGACACACGCAGTGGAAACCACGGCCTAACTACTGCAGCAGGTGAGGCCAGGGGTCTAGAACCACGCATGTGATGGGAGGTGCCAGCAGGCCGCCGGGCTCGAGCTCCGGAACCAGGCGGGCCTGGCCGTGCCGAGTACTGACTGTGGCCGTGGGCAGGGGGCTGAACTCTCCGTTCCTCTGACAAGTGTCTCCTGAGCGACAACTCGGTGTCACGCCCTGTTCTGAGGATCGGGCACACACGGCGAACAAGAACCCAGAGATTCTTACTCCTAGGCTACATCCCAGTGATGAGGAGTGAGGGCGTGTGGCAGGGGATGGCGTCTGTCTAGTGGAGGTGGCAGCACGTCTCCTTCTGCCCCCGCTCCCCTGCCAACGGGAAGAAGGTCAATAAGAAGGGGGGTTGGGGTGCTGGAACAAGAGTAGAATGCAGATTTAAATAGAAGTCAGGGAAGGCTCTCTGTGCGGGCGACATTGCGAGCCTTGTGGATGTCAGAGGGACAGCAAGTCTAGAGCCCTGGGGTGGGAGTGCATCCAGGGCACGGGGGTCAGTCCAGCATGGACAAAGGGGAACAGGTGAGATGAGAGGGAGCGGGGTGGGGGGCAGATTGCAGCTGGCCTGGGGGCCACGGTGGGGCCTTGGGCTTGACTCCCTTGTGGGAGGGAGACCCGGGGGGTTTCTAGCAGACAGTGACGTGGTGGGACTTAGTTGTAACAGGACCTCTCTGGCTGCTGGGTAGAGAGCAGACTGCAGGTGGCCGGGACAGATGGACAAGCCAGGAGCTGCTGCAGCAGCCCAGGGGAGCCATGCTGGGAGCTTGGAGCCGCGGGGTGGTGTTTGGGGTGGTGACATCGGCAGACTGGGGTGCACTCTGAAGGTAGAAATGGTAAGCTTTCCTGAAGGATTGTGTGTAGGAATGAGAGGGAGACGGTCAAGGATCTGGTTTTGCTATTGCAAGGGCAGTGCTGCCATTGAAGGGGGCAGACTTTGGAGTCGGGTGTGGGGCGGGGAAGGGTGGGCGGTGACGAGGGGCCTGTTCAGTGAGTGGTGACTGTCGGTGGCATCCAGCAGAGATGAGCTGCCAGCTGGATGTTCCAGGGGAGTGTCAGGGGGCATCAGGCTAAGGACACAAATTGGGAGGGTCCGTAGGTGGTTTCCGAAGCTGGAGAGGTCGCCACCTCCGCCAGGCCTCGCCCAGCTGACCACCTGGCTGACTGCCCTTCGGCTGTCCTTGCCCAGTCGCTCCGCCTCAGTCTCCTGTTCACGGCTTCCGGCGCTGCCTGGAATTGTCTGTTCACGGGCTTGCTGGGGCTCCTGGCTTGTGAACTGCAGGAGGGCAGGGCTGAGTCTGCCCGACCCTGGGCTTCACCCCATCCCAGGGTGCTGCCAGCGTGGGACCTGTCCCATTACTGCCCAGCACTTAGCCCTGTTCTTTCCTACGGCCCAGACTCTGCCCCATCCTGGCAGCACACACACCCAGCTGTGATGTCGTGGTTTGTAACCAGAAGTGTATTTGGTCTTCGTCCCTGTTCCTGTCTCAGAGCTCCTAAAACCCTTGGAATGTATGAAGTGAGAACAGAGACATAAAGGTTTACTCACAGCAAACTTCTCTCGGTCACAACCCGAGTTTGTGTCAATGAGGGCACTTTTGGAAAGCACCCAAGGGCGGGCCTGCGTTCCCGGGGCACCGGCCTGCGGGTGATCGGAGGGTGGGACTGAGAGCCCGGGAGGGGAGAGTGGCAGGGTGGACTCAGTCACACCTGTGTAATGGAGCCTCGACAAAAAAAAAAGTGTGGTTGAAGGGGCTTCTGGGTGGTGAACGTGTGGAGGTCCCGGGCTCGTCTGCGGCCCATTTGGAGGGGGCACAGACACTTGTGTCCTGTCCCCAGGCCTCAGTCCAAGCCTTTCTCCTCCCTCTCTCAGTTGCAGTTGTCATTCACTGCCCTTTTGTGTCGGTTCCGGGCGGACAGCATGGCGGTTAGACAGTCACGTACTTTACACAGTGCTCCCCGAGATTTCCAGTCCCCACCTGGCACCGCGCCTAGTTATGACACTGTTATTGACTGTTACCAGTCTCTCCCACCCGGCTGCTCCTGATCACGTCGCTTTACAATAAACCGGTGGTCCGGCGAGCGAGATGCCTCTCTGAGCTCTGCGGGCTGCTCTAGCGCAGAGACCACCGCAGGCCGGGGTCGCTGGCACTGCTGCCGCCGGTCGGTCAGAAGCACAGGTGACAGCCTGGACTTGCAGCTGGCCGAAGCGGGGGTGCTGAGCCCTGGATCGTGGGACCTGACGCTGTCTCCAGCCAGGTGGTGTCAGACCTGACTTGGACTCTGGGACACCCAGCGGGCGCCAGAGAATTGCTTGGTGTGGAAAACCCCATTTGTCAGCAACGGTGTCAGACTCGGGACAGGAAGCAGGCACCAGAGGAAAGCGGCAGAGCGGAAAGGAAACAGTGGGGACCTGCCGGGTGCAGTCCAGCGACGCCATGTCCACTCCGGACCGAGTGTGTGCGGGGGTCAGGAGACCTGCGGGAGGTGGGCGGTGTGGCTGGGAGGGTGCAGAGCCACTCTCATCCCGGGGACGTCGCATATTCTTACTCCGAGGGTCCTAGTTTTGGGCCCCCCAAACGCTCTGTCTGGTATGGGTGCGCCAGCAGCAGCAGTGGGTTTCCACCCTGCTGCTTATCCCGCTGCTGAAACTCCAGGGAGTCGCGAGTTTCCAGAGCAGAGCAGCGCCTGGTCCCTCCCTGGGAACGCCTCACCTGCCCTTCTCTGGTGCGTCGCTCCTGTCCCTCTCGGCTCTCTGCCTGTTCCAGGCCACAGGCACTTCAGACCCGCGAGTCGCATCTTGAGGAGGTCTCATCAGAGCCCACTGTGTAAGGAGGGCATCCCTCCCACCGTCACAGCTCCTGCCTCACTAGATCCTGAGCTCCGAGGGCAGGTGCAGGGCCCCAGGTCCGGGGCCTGGCTCCAGCCTGCACCCAGGAGACGTGCGCTGGATGGATGGACGGGTGGGTGGCCGGCCGGTGGATGAGCGGCACCTTTTTCTTCTTCCCAGGCGGCTTCTGGCACAGCAGTTTAATCGAGCGAAACCTCATCGACTACTTCGTCCCCTTCCTCCCCCTGGAGTACAGACACCTGAAAATGTGCATCCGGGTGGAGATGCAGTCCCGAGGCTACGCCGTCGACGAGGACATCGTGACCAGGGTGGCCGAGGAGATGACCTTTTTCCCCAAAGAGGAGAGAGTTTTCTCTGACAAAGGCTGCAAAACTGTGTTCACCAAGTTGGATTATTACTACGATGACTGACGGCACAGGAACTAATGTGGGGACACCCAGGCCTCTCCGGTCCCGCCCCCATCTGCCCCAGACAGGAGTCCAATGAATTTGTCCTGTTTGACGTGGGCATTTCCTGGGCGTCGGGCTCGTCCAGCGGAGCCCGCAGGCTGCCACCCTGTGGACGGCAGCCTTCCCACAGCCCCGGGGGCCTCCAAGAAGGAAGCAGCTGCTCCCAGCCCACTGGGATCGAGGCTCATGACTTTTTAAAGATCATGTTTTAATTTCAAGAGTTTCTGTTTCAAGGAAGGATGAAAAAGTTACTGAAAATGTGATAACTTTATTTAAAATGGTTTTTAACATTATGAAAAGCTTTTCGGACTCTGCGTTGTTGGCATGGTGTGCTTTTTTCAAGTTCCCATCTTGGTAACGTGGGCTGTGATGTCTGCTGCAAAAAAGGCCCGAGTTCGTAGCCTGTGACCTGATCTGTCGCAGGGCAGCCATCGCAAGGAGCAGTGACGTGGTTATTTATTTTTAACTTATTATTGATTTTAGAGGAGAAACATTGATTTGTTGCATTTTTTTAAAATTTTATTTTAATCATTGTTCAAGTACAGTTTTCTCCCCTTTACTCCCAATCCAGCCCACCTACCCCTCCCTCCCAACTTCCCTCCCATTACCACTCTCCCCCTGGTTTTTGTCCATGTGTCTTTGATTTGTTGCACTTCTTGATGCGTTCTTCGACTGATGCCCGTATGCGCCCTGAGCAGGGTTCGAACCCACAACCTTGGCGTGTGGGGGCAATGCTCAAGTCAGCGGAGCGACCGGGCCAGGGTAGGGTGGAGAAGCACTTGGATGAAAGGACAGGGATGTAAGTGGACACAGGCAGAAGGCTTAACGGCCTTCCCAAAGGTTTTCGCCTCTGTAACTCAGAACTCTCCTTAGTGTCCCTGACAGTATGCCCACTTGTCACCTGCTGGTCATCGAGCTTTGCCAGGGAAGGCCCTCCTCTGCCCTCCGTTCCTGAAGGAGCCGCGTGCTGCCCGGCAGGTTTCACCATGTTGCTCTAAAACCGTGCTCTTTTATTACTGCCTTCTCTGTTTAGCTGGACCTCCCAGTGCCTTCTAGGGAAGCTCAGCGACCCCCGCTTTCAGGATGCCAAGAGCAGTATCTTTACCGATGCTGCTAGCTAGCTACCAGTTTACAATAAAACTGATTTCTGAATACTTTTTAAAAAATCCTTACCCAAGGACATGTTTAATGATATTAGAGAGAGAAGAAGGGAGAAAGAAACATTGATATAAGAGGGAAAACATCAACCGGTTATACACGCCCCAACCAGGGATTGAACCCACAACCTTCTGGTGTACAGGAAGATGCTTCAATTAACTTAGCCACCAGGCTGGGGCCAGGGCCAGGGCCAGGTGCATTTTTAAAAGAGAAAACCCCTCCCCCGTGAGCCTTTCATGCCTTAGCTGTGAGGCAAGACCTCACCAGAGCAGTCCGGATTACAGTGATGTGAAGTCTAATGCGGACACTCCGAGGCTCCAGAGACAGCCCTGGCTCCACGCCCAGGCACACGGGGTATCACACCCCATGATGGGGTTCCTGGCGCTCCTGAGACCCGGCCGTGGAGTTCAAGTCCAGAGATGCCAGGCAGAAGCGTGGAGCATTGGAGGAGACAAAACACACCTTGTTAGGCATCTTGCATGGGCCCTACAGACAGACGAGGCCCCTGGAGGTGGGAGTGCCTGAGCTGTGTGCTCGGGCGGTTCGGCAGGCACGGGTCAGCCTGGCTGTTGGGCCAACAAGGGACCCTTTGCCACACGGCCACCAAGCCTGTACGGAGGCTCTTCAAGGCTGCTCAGGCCCCTCAGGTCTGCTGGAAGTGTAAGAAGGTTCTTGATGCCGAGCCGAGGCTAGCCTGTTTTCATGTCCCAGGAGTCAGATTAGGGCTCATTGTTCATTTGGAGATGGCAGCCCCAGCACCTGGGGGCCCCCCAGTGAGGGAGCACAGAGGTCCCTAACGAAACTTGGGAAGCTGTCTTTGCAGCTAAGGATCACGGGTGGAGAAGCGTCTGTCCCCCGGGACTTGAGCACCTTCAACTGAGGAGTGGGGGTGGGCACGACTGAGTCAGCTAGCAGCTCCTCTGTGCTGGGAAGAGGGTTGCTGTTAGCAACTCACTGGTGGCGACAGGGGGCCAGGTTAAGTTCCATTCAGCTGAGGTCTGGTTGGACCTAGGGTTTTATTTCCAGTTCTGGGCAGCAAGACCTGGCAGTGAGGTCTGATCTGAGCCGGCTGCGTTCACTCGGGTCCATCAGGCGTCACGTGTCCCCACGTCGCAGTCCTTCCTGTTAGTCTCAGAAGCATGCAGTAGGAGTCCAGCTCTCTCTCTGATGAGCTCCATCCAGGAAAGCATGACTGGAGTCTAGCCCACATCTACTCCAGTTTAACTCTGGACCTGTGTGGGGGTGACAGCCTGTCTCCCCAAGGTAAATACTGATTCTGCGTGATGCGGACTGCCAACCAGTGTGTTCGGGGCACAGAAGCCCCACACCTGAGTTGTCAAAGAGCCTTTATTCCACGCTCAGACCTTTCAGTTACCAAGTACATCTACTAGGGGAAAAATTTGCAAGTGACATCTCGCATGATAAAATTTTGGCTTTATTTTATATTCACTGGGTCAGTTCAGGCTCCTGTCTACATTGTGTGGGGTGGGTGGGTGGGAGGTGCTGGGCCATGGTCAACTGTGGCCCCTTCGAGTCACAGACCCGAGACAGCAGTGCAGAGGTGGCCAACATGCAGTTTACTGTGTCACTGTGAACAGAGAGCCTTGTCTCCTGATCAGACACTCAAAGGGTTATAAATGTAACTCAGCTCCAATTCGATCATTTGTACTACAAAATGTAAGCCTCATCTCGGCACTTAGTTTTAACTTTTAAAGATTTTATTTATTTACTTTTAGAGAGAGAAGGGAGGGGGAAAGAGGGAGAAAAACATCGATGTAAGAGAGGTAAGTTGATGTCCCTCTCACACTCCCAACCAGGGACCTGACCCACAACCCAGGCTTGTGCCCTGACTGGGAATGCAACCAGCAACCCTTTGTTCACAAGCTGGTGCTCAGTCCACGGAGACGCACCAGCCAGTGCCTGCCTTGGCATTTTTAAAGGACTCAGGGTGAGCCGCCCCCCGCCGTCCATAACACCTTCCGTGTCAGGAAAGCACTACCCTGCCACACCCACATACGAAGGTCGCATATCCTCACGGTGTCTGCGGTGCCATTGCAGCTACAAGGTGATGAGTCACACTGGCTGGAGTCCAGTCTGACTTCCAGTGAGCAGGGTGGTCCAGCCCAGCGCCGCCACAAGCGGGTGTCATTGCCAGATGACACCCAGGACCACCCACAGCTTCAGACCCACTCTGTTCTGTAATTGTGACCACACACCACCGCACACTTGACAATACACTTTACCATTTATTTTCACAATTTCTGATAAAATAGGCAATTATTCCATGTGTCCTTTCCATGTTTTAAAATAAGAAACATTCTATATTTGTATTCTCTAAGATTCATACATAAAAACATTATAAAAATACCACACCCTTGAAAACCCTGGCATCCCCAGTGTACAGTACTCCCACTCATGATACACTCGCACCAGACAGAGCTCTGTAGCACCCAAGTCCTCACACAATGCAGAAGATACCTCGGTCACCACAGGACTGCAACCCCGACCTGGACAGCACAGGGATCTGGCCACAGGTGAAGGCAGCAGGGAGTGTCGAGAGTCAGAGGAGGAGGGTCCCCCAGTCCAGGCAGCCACAGGGACCCCCTGCCAGTACCCAGACTCACTGGACAGCAGTGCAGGTGCCCCGCCCGGGGTGCCGGAAAATGGAACCGGAAAAGCCGACATTCACGCTGCCTGTCACCACCACGACCAGTCAGCAGACACAGGGAGGGGGTCTTCGTGGGCGCTTTAATCAGACCCCAGCAATCTCAGACGGCAGGTTACGTACCTTCAAAAACCCTAACATCTCACCTCAAACCAACCTATTTATTTTATTATATTTTAAAGATTTTCTTTTTAGAGAGAGGGAAAGGGAAGAAGAAAGGGAGAGAAGTTTCAATTGGTTGCCTCTTGCGCGCCCCCAACTGGAGACAGGGCCCACAACCCAGGCAATTCCCCTGACTGGGAATCGAACCGGGGACCCTTGGGTTCACCAGCTGGTGCTCAACCCACTGAGCCACACCAGCCAGGGCAAGCCGACTATTTTTAGAAGGAGAAGAAAGGGTAGGCAAGGGGTCTGGAAGAAAGGTTAATCCTAAGAGTTGCAGTGTAGACGCCATGTTCCTAGTACTTCTTTTTCGGTTACCAAAGACTCGATACCATCTCCACCCATGGTGGACGCCCCGGGCGGGGCATGAGGGTGAAAGTGTGCCAGGCTGTGCGTCCCAGTTCCTGGAATAACAGCTTTCCATGGGCACCCACCACCGAAGCCTATCAACTAGGGTGAAAACCTGTAACTCTCGAGTTCCCTGATCAAAAGTGATTCCGAAAGGCAGGGCCTGGGCTGGCACAGCTCCCAGCTGCCGCCTACCCTGTTCGGATGGGAGGTCAGTAGAAACTCAGCCGGGACTGCACAGTCTTGCAGCCCTTGTCCGAGAAGATCTTCTCGTCTTTAGGGTAAAACGTCATTTCCTCTGCCACTCTGGTGACAATGTCCTCGTCAATGGCCGAGCCGCGGGCCCTCATCTCTGCCCGCACGCACATCTTCACGTGCGTGTACTCCAGGGGCAGAAAGGGAACGAAGTAGTCGATGAGGCTTCTGTCTATCAGCCGGCTGTGCCACAGGCCACCTGCAGAGCGAGACACTGTCACGGCCGCCTGGCCGGGCTCCCTGCTCTCGCGGGGCCCGTTTCCATCCCGCCCACAGCACACTCCTCATCTTTACCCCTTGGACATCTCTCGGTCAAGAATGCAACAAGCCTCATGTAAGGATTGGCTGGCTCTCCCTGCTAACCGGCTTCTAGAATATGTCAGGCTCAGGAATAGCCAAACCTACAGGGAATTTCTATAAAAATTTATTGGGCCAAAGAGAGGACCTGGAAGCAAGATCTCAGCAGACTAAGAAAACTGCTTCCTGGAATGACAGCTGGCAGTTTCCTTTACGCCTCTGGAACTACAGAGGGGAGGCGAGGAGGCTTGAAGGGAGCTGGGACAGAGCAAGGTGGGGGCTGGATCATCTGAACTCTCAGATGATCGGCCCTCTTGAGGGGTCTGAAAGAGGACCCCTCTAACATTCCAAAGGTGTGTTACCTAGATGCACAGAAACAAGGGGCAGGGCTTGCTGAAGGCCATCCACTGTGACCTGTGTAGTCAAAGATTTCTGGTGAGACCACCCTGTGAGGTTACTTTTCATAGAAACCCTAAGAAATGCTCTAAGAAAAAGTCCCTGGTTTAGCAAAGCCACTGAGACAGCGGGTTCTGTGGCTCTGTGGAAGGCACAGGGCTCGGGGCTCGTCACCCTGCCAGACTCACTGTGCTTGTTGTTGAAGACGCCGACGGACAGCACATGCTCCAGGTCCTGCAGCCGGATGTCCTCCCTCCTCCTCCCTGCCTGCCAGAACTCCAGTGCCTTCTGGGTTATGAGGTCTCCGCCTGCATTGCTGGTTTCGCCCACAAGACAACGATTAAAATCACACATTAAGACTTCTGTGTCTGACCAGGAAACATACTTGCCCTAAGGTTTATTCTTAACTAAGGGATATTTACTAAGTGCCACTAGACAAGGGAAAAATAGGGCCTGACTCCAAGGAGCTTAACACCTGATGTTTCAGAGCTTGCTGCGTAACCCTGTGGCTCTCCGTCGTAACCCAAAGAAACAACGTGTGCAGGGAATGAAACTGCCTGTTTTCAGCCACTGCTCCCTTCACTCTGTCCTGTCCTTTCTCTGTGCCATGCCAGTGCCCACAAGGAAAAGAGATCAGGAAGTTGCTTTTGCCTGGCTGGCACTCTTGTCCCTGCTGGTCACCAAGACATCATTCTAGCCCTGGGAGAAGGGAGGGCAGGTGCGTCTCGGAGAAACCCCTTCCACTGACCTGAGAAAGATGAAGATGGCCTTCCGGTAAGACACGCCTTCAAGCTGCTCGTAGTAGTCCAGAAACGGCTTGATGGCGTCGATGATCCCGGGGTGCAACTTGTCCATCTCGTCAAATATGAACATGGAGCTCGGACAGGCACTCACGTTGCCCCGGATCCACCTCCGTAGCTGGTCCTACGCCGAGAAAGAGGACATGCAGGCTCAACGGAGGGGCCACAGGCTGCAGAAGTGCTACCCCAGCCCGCCAGCCCTGAAAGGGGGAAATCAGAACTCTCTGGGATTTAACAAAGAGCTCTCAGAAACTGCACCCTAACCTATTATCACATACTAAGACTTCACTGGATAACAGCTTTTCCAAAACACTATTAAAAGTGGAAACCAGCCCAGGCCAGTGTGGCTCAGTTGGCTGAGTGTCGGCCTGCAAACCAACAGGTCACCACTTTCATTCCCAGCCAGGGCACACGCCTGGGGTGCCAGCCAGGTCACCACATGGGGGCCTGTGAGAGGCAACTGATTGATGTTTCTCTCCTCTCCCTCAATTGCCCTCTTTCTAAAAATAAATAAATAAATAAAAGCTTTTTTTTTTAAAGCAGCATTTCTTCCCAGATTTTTTGGAAACAAACAAAAAGACACTCAATTAACCAGCTCTCAACCCCCATATGTGAAAGGCTCCAGAGGCGCCCTCGCTTCTTAATGTATTTCTAGAGATTTCTGAAGGAACTTAGAAAGCAAGAAAATGGTCCTTCTGGCAGCCTTCCCCATCTCACTCCTACTTTCACTTCCTTGTTCGGTTCAGTTCCCATTTCTTACTTCAGTCCCCGCCCACCAGCAGGAATGTCAGCCTTTCCAAGGGTGACGTGCATTTCAATGAGAACCATACTAGAAACTTGGCATAAATTAAACGTGGAAAGAATATCTCAAAAGGAGAAATCGCCTTCAGGTTCAGCACTCTGAGGCTTTCACCTGAAGGGAGGAAACACCGCCCAGGACCGGAAGGACAGGCAGAGCGGAGGGAGTCGAGCTGCAGGGCTGGGAGCAGACACTGCAGTCCGCATCGCCAGACACGGAGGCCGCCAGAGGCCGTGCCCAAGCGAACCGAGTGTGTGCTCATCACTGAAAACCACTGCACTTAGCCAAGGGCTGTGATGGGAATGCCGAACGTGCTCTTCCCTGCAGGAAGTGGCCACCCTGTGACCTGGAAGTGAGGAGACACAGGTTCGTTTCTGATTTGCTCCCCAGTCATGAAGACTATAAGGGGCAAGTCGCATCACCTCTCTTGCCTCCGCCCTTTAACAGGAGCATTATCTACATCACTGTGCCATTTTGGAACCGAGCTAGGAAAAAGCTGTAGGAGAGCTGTAAGAATGGCCAAGGGTCACCGGGGTAGATGCCTTAACTCGGCGGGGCCTGGGGCACTGCTGGGAGAAAGCAGGGGCAGTGGGTGGGCAGGAAGGCAGCGCTCCCTCACCTGGTACACTTTTATCTGGTGCTCGTGTGGGAAGTGCAGGGTCGACACGAACAGGTGGACAAAGTTACTCTTCAGGCCTTTTGCGTGAAGATTTTCAGCCACAATTTGGCTCACGAAATTCTTGCCTGTGCCAGCCCAGCCGTGTAAGGAAAGAGTCAGTGGTTTCTTGGGCTCTTTGTTGTTCTTGAAGCCGCTCAGCGCCTTGAGAATCACCTCTGTGGCCAGGTGCTGCCCAAACAGCTTCCCCTCCAACTGCAGCTGGAGGGCTGCAGGAGCCAACCGGAGAACAGAGAGAAACGCATGTTAAACATGCAGCAGACAGGCAGCACTACACGCAGCCGGCCGAGGAGATGTGCAGAGTGGCGGGAGGTCCGGCAGGGTCTGCCAAACCCCACAGCTAGTGGCAAGGGGGAAGCATGGGTTGTAGAGTCACACGATGCCATTTGCAAGCAAATGCACTAGATGGCTGTCCTTAACACACAAGCGTCTGACAAGGAGGCTGATGTGTCCCTGTAGCCAAGCACGAGCCCTCTCTCGACTGAGCTGCAGGCTGTCTCCCCAGCCACCCCTGCTGGCTGCGAAAAAGCCTAAGGCCAAACATGGACGTTCAGGGCAAACTCTGCAAATGTGAGAACTACCTAAAAAGGGTTGACGTGGCACAGAAAGGTCGGCCTTGCTGCTTTCGGTTTCTTTTTACTGGAGTTCCAAGGAGTCCAGACGCTTAGACAGGAACACAGACAGAGCCTCGCAATCTGGAGAATGTCTTGGAAGTGTGGGCGAAAAAAGGCCACACCACATGCTAAACCTGGCTGGCTCAGGGGAAGCCTCCATGGTGGGCCTTACAAACTCAGAGGTGGAAAAGAAAACTTTCTTAACTAAAAGCAGGTCATCACTGCCAGGCTTGTACCTTCCTGGACAAAGGTCAAGCGTTACCTTGAGGAAACCTGAGCCTGCCTATAGCCTCTTTGCATCTGAGGCCAAAGGACCGCACCTTTGGAAAGAAAGGCAGGGTCATTTCCTTTCCCCAGACCCCTCCGCACAACTACAGGGGCGGCGGAGCCCACACCACCAATCCCCTCACTGTTATCATGTTAATTGCTGACTGTTAACTATCCGACGCACACAAATGTGAAAGTATGTGCCTAACTCGTTCTACTCTTCATCCAATCTCAAAGATTTCCTCTTTGCTTTTTCCCACCTCCCTAATCTATCACCAACGAATTTCAGATAACCCCTTCCATCTTCCCCTTTGATTCTGATGTATAAAATAAACGGGAAAATTGCCATTTTCCAGAGCATTTTCTCAATCCCTTGAGAGTTTGCTTCCTGGCCACTGTCAGTTTGGCTCAGATAAACTAATAAAAACTCTTACAGGTTGGGGTGTTTCTTACCTAGAGAGAAGGCACGGCTTCCAGGGCTGGAATCCAAACGGAGGCCCCATCTGCCCTCTCTCCCTCCCCCTACCTCGGGTGAGCCGTGTGCCAGGCGCGGATGCCCGCTGGGTTCTGTCCCTTGCGTCCCTCGCGCCCCTCCAGGCGACCCGCCGTACCGGACGCGTTGAGTGGCTTCTCCTCGCCGCAGCACTCGGCGAAGCGACAGTACAGGGCCGGGTGTTGGTAGGCTACGTAGATGGACGCGACCCCGATGGCGAGGGCCACGGTGATGGGCTCGAACGCCGCCACCGCCTCGGCCCCCAGCAGCAACCACAGCGCCGTGCCGGCCCAGAGCCGCCCAGCAGCCCGCATCTTTCGGTCGCAGAGTGCCTCTCCGCGCCCTCGGTCCCGCCACCGGGGACGGGGGACGGACTTCCGTGTGCGTCACTTCCGCCCTTGGACCCCGCCCACCGCAGCGCTGCCAAGTTGGAGCGGGGCGCGGCTCAGCGCCGCCATCTTTGTGAGTGGCACAAAGGGTGTCCCGCCCCTTCTTAGCCTCGGTCGAGCCCCACGCTTGGCTTTTTCGATTTTGTTTTTTTATGAGCTTCCTATGGTTCCCACGCCTTGATTTCTCATCCCCACTCCTCCTGGAGCCGTGATGAGGTTTCTCCTGTCCACCCACCTGCCTGCCTTCCCGAAACGGCCCCTGGGCACTAGGGGTGCCCAACCCCAGGCTGAGCACCGGGGACTCACCACGACAGACGTGCCCTGGCGTGGCCGGGGAGGGCGGAGCAGCGTGGAGCAGGAGGGGCGATGAGGACTCCGAGCCCCCCAGTGCTCGAGGCCACCCTTGTGCCTTCCGAGTTATCACTAGGGTCATGAATGCCGGTTAGTGAGCCTTCCTAAGTCTGGATCTAAACGCCATTGAACACCCTCCAGCGCCGTATACAATCCGGAAAGACACACCCATTTCCTGTAAACAGTGGTGGCCTAAGCAGTCTCTCCTGACTTGTGGGCCCCACAGGGGTACTGAGAGGGTCAAAAGAGGTGACGGTCCCAGCGAATGGCGAATGGCGTTGCTGACCTCTTACTGACTGAAGCGGTAAGGGGTCTACCTACCTCAGCTCATTGCTGCCCCCAGCGTCTTCAAGAAGAAGGGGCTCTTGTGAGTCCCCACTTTACAGATGGGGAAACTGAGGCTCAGAGGAGGGACACCAAGTGTCTAGAACCACTCAGCTAGGAAGATGGAATGAACCAGGTTCTGTGACTGTCATGATCCCAGCCTCCCCGGTTGGGACGTGCGAGAGGCAGTTGACGTGTCTCCTTTTTCTCTCTCTTTTCCCCGCTCTCTAAAAATAAATAAATAAAACCTTTAAAATAAATTTGTGTAACACATCTGTGTTGTTTCGATCGAGCGTATACTAATACACAGTAATCCAAATGAAATATTTTAACACTTCGAGCTCACCGGGAAATGCTTTACGTTAACTTTTCATCGGCACCATACGCACATCTCTGTTGCAGAGAAACAAGACAGGAAGCGCAACGGAAGACTTCTGGGCCAAAAGTACGCTTTACTGGGACGACATTTGGTGGGGGAACGGAATAGAAATATGAGTTCAAGTACAAATAGTGATGGCACCAGCCTGGCTTCTCAGTGCATTTCATGGATGGGTGGCGGCAGGCACAACCACTGCGGCGTTCTGATGCCATCGAGCCCACCCAGGACAGCCATGTAGCGATGTGACTGTGAGACGTCCATGCTTACGGTAGACAGAAAACTGCGTCTTTTGCAACTGTTTCAACGGTGATGAAAAGTTTTGTTGTCAATGTAAAAATACACAAGGGGATGTGTGAGCAAAAACACCTATGAAGACCCTACCCCAATCAGACCCTGCTTGGTAGGCGTTTACCCATCATGCTTCACGCCCACTCTATGCCTTTCCCACAAGCAGCTGACTCCCCGACTGCTGGATTGCCAGCTGCCAGCGAGGGGTGGTGTGTTGATTGGGACTTTGTCCCCAGGCTGGATGGCCCCCTGCTTCTCCAGTTGCCGCATCTTCCCTGTCTCCTCCCTGACTCTACTCAGTTCTAGACCCTTTTCTCTCTGTCCTCCCTATCTCTCAACGTCGTCTGTCACATGGATGACCACAGTCATCCCCAGGGTCCCCCGCATCCACCCGTGTCCTCTCCCATCCATTCTCCCCAGGACAGAGGAGGGGGGTCTTTTCACAAAAAACTGCATTGTGTTGGTGCTGCTTTGACCCTGCCCTGGCCTCCAGAAGTGCTGAGGGCCAAGTGTACCCTCCCCACTCTGCCCTCAGTGGTGTGGCCCTGCTGGTGGTGTGGCCCTGCCTTCCTCTCAGACCTGTTCCCCATCCCACGCACCCTGAACCCTCATCATCAGGCCCACCACCCCCTTCTCTCTCCTGCCCAAGAGTCTTTGCATATCCTGTCTCTCTGCCTGGACCCTTGCTGCTGAGTCTCACGTGGCTAAGAACTCTCAGGCCTCAGCTCGAAGCCCCACCCCCGCCTATCCCCCCATGTACCCCCCTTCCCTATCACCTCTCCCAGCACCCCTTTGTGCCCTTGTCTATGTCCATCTCTCCAGCTGGCTGACAGTTTCAGGGGCTCGGGGTGCCTGGTGTGTCCTGTTTCTCTAGTTCCTAGAACTGTGCCATGCACACAGAAGGCGTTCAATACATGTGTCTAATGTTAAAGGATTCAGTACGTCCCAGGCACTAAAGGAGAGAAACTGGGCATGAGCTCTGTGGAAACTCTCTGTATCGTCTTTACAAGGAATCTAAAACTCTTCCAAAATAAAAGGTTTCTAGCGTTAATCAGCCTTCTGGGTGCTGCTGTCCGACCATCAGTGCTACTGTAAAATCATCATCACCTGAGATCACTGCTTCTGCACAGAGATCGGTGGTGAAAGTGGGTAAATTGCACTCGACGGGCAGAGATGCTCAAAGGGCTGAGTGCGATGTGTGCGAAGTGGGTAAACTATCTAGTATACATCCATGAAAATAAATATTTAAGATGATTGAACAATCTTTTGCCTATTGAGTGTGTCTGCAATAAAAGAAAGACTATATACTGAAAATTTAAAGTGTATGGAAGTTGCTATAAACATCACACTAAGGAACATAAGCCAGCCACACAAGGACAAACCCTGTAGGATTCCACGTACGGGAGGTCCCCGGAGCGGCGGATCCACACAGACAGAAAGCAGGAGGCTGGATGCTGGGGGCTGGGGGAGAAGGGGATAGGGAGCTGTCCAGTGAGTGCCGAGTTTCGGTTTTTCAAAATGAAAAGTTCTGTGGATTGGCGGTATGACAACATGAATGTACTTAACACTACTGAACTGGACACCTAGAAATGGTTTGTATGGGCCCTGGCCGGGTGGCTCAGCTGGTTAGAGCAGCGTCCTGATACACCAAGGTTGTGGGTTCAATCCCCAGTCAGGGCACCTACGAGAAGGAGCCAGTAAATGCCTAAGTAAGTGGAACAACTGATCGATGTCTCTGTCTCTCTCCCTCTAAAGACCCATTTTAAAAAGTGATTCAGATGGTAAACTTTGTTATGTGTATTTTGCCACAATGAACATTTAAATTTTAAAAATGTTTTAAGTTCCTATGACCATGAGCCTCTGAATATCAACATTTTTCTACTGGATTGAGTCCTCTTTACAGTTATCACTAATTCACAATTTGCCCAAATAGCAAGAATGTGTTTTGAAAGTATTCAACAAGTAGACACTCGTCTCCCAGCGGGGGCTGTGGTCGAGGGAGGCTTTGCCGCTACCCTCCGCTGGGACTCCTTGTCGGGTGTCACAGCCGGGCGGCGCAGAGCCGGTCCCTCTGCACAATGCTGCGGGCAGAGCAGGTCCAGAGCGGAGGCAGCCGGCTCCAGGAGGCAGCTCGGGGGAAGCCGAGGACCTGGAAAGGGATTTCTTCGCTCTGTTCATGCCGTGTCCTCCCGTTGGGAAGTCTGTGGTACCCGGTACACTTTCCGCTTCTGCAGTGTGAGTCTCCTGTGCCACCTCAGCCCTTTGATGTCCTGTGACAGGGGCCATGTTTGGTCCAGGTGCACAAAACTCAGCCCCCAAAGCTGCCTGACCCCCCACCCCGGTCTCCTGAGCTGGGCCCTGAATGTAGAGCTTCCTGTGTGACCCCTCCGTCCTGGATTCTGCCTTCCAGCCTCGGTCAGATAGCCTTCAGAATCTGCAGCTCTCATGTCCCCAGAGAGTGCCTGATTATGCAAAATAGTGCGTTCTGCGGTCCCTCCTGGAGCTAGCTCTTCTTTCCTATTCACATTCTGCATGTCACCCACCACCATGTCTGTGCTGAGGCTCAATGGAGGCTACCGTTGAGCCTCGGACCGAGGGGACCACCGCTGCAGGCGCCAGGGAGGGCCCGGGGTTCTGACTCTGCCCAATCCTCCAGGCCCCTGCCATCTCCCACCTAATGGCCCTCAGGCGGCTTTTGTCTCCAGCGGGGACCTGGAAACATCATGCGCTTCAGCACCCACTGAATCCGTCTCTGAACTTACCTTCTGGAGGTCTCGTAGGGCTCGTAGGAGGTTTTCCTGACGATTCTTCACAGAAAGGCCTGGGGGGCTCTGAGGCAAGATGTTGAAATTTGCACACATCTTTGAAGTGGTTTCAACTTTCCAGTTTCATTAGGATCCACTGCCTCCCTGGGGGTGGGGGGGAGACAGAGGGCAGGGCTGTCTTTGTCTCGGCCTCAGCCTCTCAGGGCTCGTCCTGCCCCCGCCCCCCCGCCGTGGGCACATGGGTGGGGGGGAGTCCGGTGACTTGTGCTTTGCTGTCTTGTCACTGTTGGCTCTGGTACGCTCCTCTCCTGGAAGGGGGGTGTGGGAAGGGGTGCTCAGTGATCTGTTCCAAGTTCCCACATTTCCCTGAGCTCCTTGTGGCCTGCCCCCAACCCTGTCAGTCACCAATGACGCTATCAGTTGAGGCTCTTTGCTCCCAAACAACAGAAGCTGACGTCGACTGGCTTCGGCTTTTCTAGGGCTTCTTGGCAGAATGCAGGCCTTTGCAGCGCAGGGCAGTAGCCTCATGTGGGACTCCCTCTATCTGCCCACCAGGCCCAGCCTGTCCTCAGTCTGCTGGGCTACCCCCTCGCCCATCTGTGGCCTGGTGGTGCTGTCCCCATCACCAGCTCCCTGAAGCAAAGGCATCAGTCTCCACAGGACTTTCCTCCAGCTGGGAGCTGGCCTGAGTGGGCCTGAATGTGGGCCAGCAGCCAGCTCCACCATGGGCCTGGTGGGGACACTGTCCAGCAGCCCTGACTCTTCACGGGCGTGATCACGACCTTCTTCTTCACAGAGAGGCTGGGCCTCCACAATCCTCCCCACAGAGCAACCCTTCTCTGAGCCCACCAAGTGCAGAATATGATGTATAGACCCCCCCATCCTCCTACCAGAACAAGCAGCCCCCTCCCAGCGGCCAGCCCTGTGAGTGTGCAGTGTCCTGGGCCCACCACCGGTTATCCCCACCCGCCCTGTGCTGCGGACACCTGGACCCACTCATTGCCCATCCAGGTCCCCCAGCCAGCAAGGCTGCTGGCCCCTGGGAACCCCCGCGCATCTCCCTGTCCTAAACTGCCCAGTGTATAAGGGTGAATTCCTGTGGTCATTTTCACTAGATGTTTATTCATAAAGGTTTGACCTGCCCGCACGTCTGTGGAGCAGCCCTCCCATTTCTCAACCATATCGTCACCCTCGGAGTGTCCCCTTGAGGGGTGACCGTGTGCCCTGAGCCTTTTTGGGTGGAACCACTGTCCTCCAGCCCTGGCTGTGGGGCCCTGTGCTGGGACTGCCAGCCCTGAGCCGTGCCCAGTAAAATTCTTGGATGTGAAAAGGAGGAGGAGGAGGAAAATAGGAATAAGAATGCAGAGTGCCCGTGGAAATGTAAAAACTGTTGGTGACTGGGCTGGGAGGGAGGGTCCCAGGGGCGGAGTGTGTAGGCCTCAGAGCTGGGAGCTTGGCCCCCTGGCCCCCCACCCAGGACCAACCAGCCACCAGCAGGAATGTGTTGCTCCTGGAATGCTGTTGCCCCAGTTTTGTGCTGTTCTACCTACTCGTGGGACACTTTGTCCCCTTAAGAGTGTGACTATTTCCTGAATTCCTGGAATTCATGGAGGGTGGGAAGACGGCCACAGGGCAAAGGGCTCTCCAGGCGGCCCAGGCACATCTGAGCCCCAGATGCAGACACAACTGACCCCAACAGTTACCCCCACCCTGACCACTGCTTTGTGCCCCCTGTGCCCGTCTTGTAAGAAAGCTTTTAAAATTATAAAGCAACTTACATATTTCAAATAGACAAAAATTAGCATCGTGTACAATGTAGTAACAGAAGTTGCCTTTGAATGGGGACTTCCCATTCTCTGAGGTCTGCAAGTGTATCTGGGAATCTCACTGCCGTGGGGAGCGCAGACAGCTTAAATCGGGCGCAAGGGGCGCAGAGCCTGCAGTTCGTCTCCTTAGGGGCTGCTGTAACACTGTCCTTCCCGGCCACTGGGGGTGTGTCGTGGTTTTAGATGCCATTGGACGTCATAGCTCTGGCAGGAGAGCCCGGACACTCGAGGACTCAGCTGTTGTGCCGGCGCCGATATGGCTCTGGGGTGAGTTCTCCATTACAACCATTAACTCCCTGCATATAAAATTTTGTTACAAATCTTACAAAGGGGAGTGCCTCTGGGTGTTTAGATCCACATTCGGTTTTAAGGCTGCATGCTCGGATTTCATAAACTGTTCCAGCCCAGCGTGACTGCCATCTTGCGTCCCTGTCGCTGGAAGACTGGTTCGTTCTCCACCCCCCCACCGACCCCCGCGCCCGTCCTTATGCCCAGAGGCCCCATTCCCTTTACTCTTTCCATCATTGTCTCTAGGAGCATTGCCTGTGGTGTTTAATCAGGAACGTTCAGAACGGCTGGCTTGACTCCAGGAAAGACTTGGAAGGGTCGTGCTGCTGTAGACGGCTCCGCCTTTTGGTTTGGTTTTGCGGCTGGCTGAGATTTTCAGGACCAGAGACAGCGCACCCTGGGCTGCACCTGTTTCCCAGGCAGCTCCGGTTTTGACTAAGGAGAGGTGTCCCCTCGCTGATGGCCAGGGAAGACGCCCAGGGCTGGCGCTGGCGAGACCAGCTCCCACCCGGGGAAGCACTAGGGGGTGCTGGTGAGCTGCTGGTCTGAGGACTCCAACCTGGGTTCAAACCCTGATGCTCACTACCTCAGATCTTAAAGAGGTCTGGAAAAAACAATGACAACAGAAGAAGCTCAAAAACCTACTTTATTTTAAATGCCAGCTGTTTACACTAAGCCCTGTTCTCATCCAAGCCTTAGCAGTGTGTACATTTTACAGATGGGTTCTCCTGCGTACAGAGGGGCACCTGGTATTCGGTGTTTCTTTTCTTGTAACCTTGTAGACAGTGATGCAGAGTTCAATTCTCTGAAATCTTAATGAGTGTGGGCTCACGGGCCGCCGAGCTGCTTCATAAGCAAATCACAACGGGGAAGGGAATCGGACATGCAGAGGTGCGCAGGGGCCAAGGAAGGGACTTGAGTCAGGACCAGAGTGCCCGCCTCACTCCCTCCTTTTCTCTCCGCTTTCCCCCTGTGGATCTGACCCATTCTTCTCTGTAGGGTGCCTGGCTCTGTGTGCTGGTTCAGATGCCCAGAGAGACCACAGGCTGGCTCTTCTTCTGCCCTTCACTCTCTCAGCCCCAATCCCAAACTCCCAGGGAAGGGGTTTGATTGGCCCAGCCTGGACCAGGTGACCCTCGATCCAATCAGCTGTGGCCTTGGGTGAGAGCAGCATTCCCTGGGTAATCATGGCCACCCCCACTGCAACCCTGTGAATGAGGAAAGGGCTGTCCTGCAAAGGAAACGAATGCGCATGCACCTCTCCTGTGTCGGCGTTTGGGTGCCAGGATGCCCAGCTCTGCCAGTGCCAGCAGCTGTGCAAGAAATGCTCTGAAGGTCCAGAGTACGCCTCTTACCACTGCTCTCCTCCCGTACAAAGTCTGCACGCCTGCCACCCCATTCTCACTCTGCCCGGCAACACCGCTCAGCCCTGCTCCCAACACCTGAATTCGTTCCTGCATTCACTCACTCAGCTGGTGTTCTGTGTGCCCACATACCAGGCACTGCATCAGGGTGAACCCGACCGGGCACCTCCTCCAAGGGGCGCTGGTAGACAGACAAAACAAGGGAGCAAACATGCTACTGTGACCACTTCGGATCGCAACACATGCTCCTGAGGAAAAGCCCCTTTTCTGGATCCACCCCTTTCTGCTCACGTGCCAGGTTCCTTGGGCACATTGCTTAACCGTTCTGGATCTCCACTTCTTACCTGTAAAATGGAGATTTCCACTGCTCTAGAGAAACAGACCAATTGGATACATATTTACTCTAAGGAATTGGCTTTTAGCTATCATACCCTCCAGAAGAAGCCAGGGGTGCAGTGCTTTGCATATGGCAGGGAAGGGGGTGTCTTGTCAAGAACAGTGAAGGGTCTCTGGGTTTGCCCTGCTTTCAAACCCCCCAGGTCAGCCTGCCCATCGCCAGTCTCATGGAGCTGCCAAGGAGATGCCCCTCCCGGGCCAGAGACAGACACTTTATTTCTCAGGACCCAGCAGATGCCAGTACGTATTTGTGACACAAAGAGATGGCTGGATGCTCTCCAGTCCTAAGCTACATACCCAAGAAACAGCAGCTACCCAGATTTTCTGGGAGAGCAACAGCTCCCAAAGTCAGTTTAAAGAGGTAAGGCAGCAGACAAGACCAACGTGGCAAACCTGGCGAAGCTGAAGATGTGCGTGCCCAGAAATTCCACTCTTCAAGCCTTCATCATAGCACGTGAAGAAAATGGAAGTGTGGGTACAGTCCACTGGGGTTAGTGGAAGGGTTGTTGGACAAAGTTGCTGGGCCCAGCGCTCTGGCTAGCCCTGTCCCATCCCATCTTCCTACCTGCAAACCCATTTATGGCAAGGAGGGTGCAAAGCCCAGCCTTACAGGGACGCTAATTTTCTGTCACTAGAGAAATGGATAAACAATTTAGTCCTGTAACAGAATATTATATAGCAGATAAAAATGGATGCACTTGCTCTGGCTGGTGTGGCTCAGTGGATTGAGTGCCGGCCTGCTAACCAAAAGGTCACAGGTTTGATTCCCAGTCAGGGCACATGCCTGGGTTGCAGGCCAGGTCCCCAGGAGGGGGCGTGCGAGAGGCAACTGACCAATCTCTTGCACATCAACGTTTCTCTCCCTCTCTTTCTCCCCCTTTCCCCTCTCTATAAAAATAGATAAATACAATCTTAAAAATAAAAAAAAGATAATTCAAAAAAAAAAAAAGGATACACTTGAGTTCAGGTCCCTGTTTGAGCACCAAAAAAGAAAAAAAAAAAAGAAATGGATGCACTTGAACTCTGTGCATCAGATATGTATAAATCTCAGGAACCAGAGCTGAGTGAAAAAGATAAAAGCAGCAAAAGGGTATGTGCAGTACTCCATTTATTTACACATGAAAATACACAATGCTACCCATCACTGATGGGTACATTCGCGGGCAGTTAAAGTTAAAATAAAACACGAGAAGGAACTGATGCGCTCCAGCATCAGCATGGAGGTGACTCCAGGGAAAGAAATCCAAAGGGATGGGGCTCGGAGCCTTGGTTTTATTAAAGATACAGAGAACTTCCCTGGCTGGTGTAGCTCAGTGGATTGAGCGCGGGCTGCGAACCAGGCATCGCAGGTTCGATTCCCAGTCAGGGCACATGCCTAGGTTGCAGGCCATGTCCCCCAGCAACCACACATTGATGTTTCTCTCTCTCTCTCTCTCTCTTTCTCCCTCCCTTCCCTCTCTAAAAATAAAATAAATAAAATCTTTAAAAAAAAGATACAGAGAACTGAAGGAAATACAGCAAAATGGAATGTCTATTTAATCTGGGGTGTTATGTTGCTTCCTTTGATGAGATAGTTTATAATTAAATAAAAGCGCTAATGTGGCCTCCAGAGAAGTATCTTGATGACGTCTGGAGAATCTGGCCTCTGGTAACCTGGAGAGTGTTGGTATTTTTTGTCCTGAGAGAAAGTCTAGAAGGCATTCATTCATTTCTCCAAACCTTGCTCGCCTCCACGCTAGTCAGAGGAAGGCTGGTGTACTTCCCATAGATGACCACTAGATGGCGCCAGCACGCAGGGTTAGAAATCGGGAGCCCGGATTGCTCCCGCAACTTGAATCGAGGAAGAGGCTATTTTTGCAAGAAAGAAAGCAGAGGCAGAGCATTCATCAGAAAACATGAGAGGCAGGTCGAGGCAGAAAACAGCGCCCATGTAACAAAAGGACCCTAGTTGAACTAACAATACCACTCACAGATGTTGATAAAGTACCGTTTTCTGATTCTTAAAATTACCCAAGATGCAGTTCTTAGGCATTAAACTGACATCATCAAGGGGTTTGGGGAAACTCCAGTTCCCACGTCTGACTGATACCATTCCATTGAACAACCCAGAGGCGTGCACACCCTTGGAGGGCGGAACATTCGTGTTTAGTTTCAAGTGCCTGGACTTTGGCATAAAGGCCCAGAGTCACACCCTGGCTCTGCTTCTGGGCTGTGTGACCAGCCAGGCGACCTCTTAACCTCTCTGGGCCTCAGTTTTCTGATCTGCAAACTAGGGATAATAATAGTGCCTAGTACAGAGAACTGTGCAAGGGTTGAATGAGATTATTTAAACACACGGTGTCCCTGACACACAGTAGGCCTTTGATAAATGCTAGAAACATTAGACCCTAATGCCCAAAGCACTCTAAAGTAGGCGATTTCAGGGAGCAAGGTCAAAGCTTCAACCAGGAATCCGGGGGCTGAGCTGGTTGGAGCATTAGGCCATACACCCAAAGGTTGCGGGTTTGATCCTGCATCAGAACACATGCCTAGGTTGCAGGCTTCATCCCAGATTGGGGTGCATAAGGGAGGCAACTGATTGGTGCTTCTCTCCTCTCTCTCTCTCTCTCTCCCCCACCTTCCTGTCTCTCTGAAATCAATGAATATATTCTAGGATGAAGATTAAAAAAACAAAACAAGAATGCAGTGAACAGTTTAATGCTCTCCTGAGGGGTACAGATAGTCCTTGGTACCCCTCCACGGGAAAGAAAAGTGGTTAGATATTTGATACCATGTAAATTAAGGAGCAGCTAGAAACCTGCCACCTGGGGGTGGAGAAGGGGAGAGGCAGAGGGAGTGACACCATTCCATCCTTCCTTCACTCATTAGACAAGTATTTTGAGAGCAGCTTCCCTGTTCCGGGGCCCAAGGACACAGTGTGAGCCAGGCAGACACTGCCACTCCCTCCCCTGGGGACATACCGCCCAGCCTGGGCAAAACAAATATGCAGCGAGGATTTGAGCAGAGGAGACCAGGGCAGGCGGAAGTCTCGTGGGTGTGGATTACCGGCCGTGTGTGTCCGCCGGAGGTGGTTAGCCTTTCTAACACGAGGCTCTTCTGGGGGAAAAATATTAGTCAACATGCCCCAGCCCGGTGACATTAAAGATAACATCATCGAGGCACATTTGCATATCGTGTTGCTCACATTTTCATGTGTGCAATTTAGTGATTTTAAATGAATTTACAGAGTTAGGCAACCATTAACATAAATCAGTTTTCAAGCATTTCATCACCCCCCCACGGCCCCTCACGTACACTCCGCTAGCTTCCTGTCCCCACAGCAGTCAGCCACTGGTCTACTTTCCATCTTTACGGCTTTGCCCTTTCTGAACATTTCCTACAAAGAGGCCTTATAGCACGTGTTCTCTTGTGCCCGGCTTCTTTTCCTGAGCACAGTGCTTCTGGGGGCCACCCATGTCACAGCATGGGTCTGAGGTCGTTCTTTTTACTGCTGAACGGTACCTATTCCATTACCAGGGCAGCTCGCGTTTTCGTCTCTTCATTTCGCAGGTGACGGGCATTTAGGTGGTTTCTCACTTCCGTTCAGCCCATCGAACCTTCGCCCAGAGCCAGTGCATGGGCAGCACAGCTTCAGTCAGCTCCCTGACGCAAAACGTGTGTGTGTGTGTGTGTGTGTGTGTGTGTGTGTGTGTGTGATGGGAGCAATCCAGTGTAGTTGTAACAGAGCGGCGAAGGGTGCTGAGACCATTCCCCCAGACTCGGAGACACACCACCGACTGCAGGCTAAACAAAGCTGGTCGGGTAAAGTCGGTCTAAACTAGGGGGCGCTACCTCTCGTGCGAGTCAGAGTGTGGGTCTGTGCTTGGGGACCTTGCTCAGAGGTCGTGCTGGTGGTGGCTGGAGGACAGTGGCCAGCAATGGCCAAACCCACGCGATCCCGAACCCGTGTCCAGGCAGTCCCAGCCCAGCGGGCATGGGGGCGGGGGCACTGACGGCGTGCTGGTGGCAGGTTCCTGGGAACAGTGTGGAGGCTCCCTGGCGAGCCCGGGGCCTCTGCTGGACATGGGACAACGAACTTTGGCTGGGGGACCTGAGAGTGAGTGGGGCGGGGGGGGGGGGGTCCCAGGTCTCTCCTTCTTAGAAAATTGATAACATTTTCTTGTGAGGGGAAAAATGTTTTGAACCTTCAGAAAAGCAGAAAGAACGTTGCGTATACACACACACACACACACACACACCCTGCTGCGTGCAGTGCCAGCGTTTCCCGCCGGGTCCCCCTCCTCCCCTTTCTCTTCCTGACCCACTTGAAAGCCCTTTGCAGACGTCATTAAACTTCAACCCCAAACCCTACGTCATGTATGTCTGGAGGTCAAGGAAACTCCGGCAAAACCACAAAACCACCATCTTACCCAATTTAATTTCAATACAGTAATATTACCTATCACGTGGTCCACATTCAGATTTCTCCCGTCGTCCCCATAAAGTCCTTCAGAGTTGTTTTTCTTTTCATCCAAGAGCTAATCAGGGATTAAGCCTTGCAGTTAGTCGTCGTGGGGGAATGGACTCTGGATCCAACCAGAATGAGACTGCTGGCCTGGGTGAGGACCGGCACTGGGAGCGCCGTGCACACAGCCCCTCCTGCCAGCCTCGCACGGCCTGCGGGGCTGCTGCCCACGTTCCCTAGAGGGCTGAGCACCGCGAGGTCTGGGAACCTGAAACACTTGGCCCGCAGGTCTCCAACTTCGGAGTGGAGGAGTCGGGATTTGAACCCAATCTAACGACTCTGAGCGCCTAGATGTTAAAGCACCGGTTTTAACTGAGCCTCGCATCGCAGCTCGCGCCTTGTGCTGTTGCCCATCGCACCCGCGTTCCCGCTGCGCCAGGAAGCTCCCCGGCAGGGACCGAGACCCCAGCCGCCAGAGGCTCCCACGCCTTTGCGACACGTGGAATCAGGCCACACCAGGTGGTCCGAGGCTGGCAGGTCATAAGGGAAACCCAGGTGAAACGCCAGAGCTGAGAGCAAAGGACACCCCAAGCAGCCCGCCCCGGGCGAAGCCAGGGCTCGGGGCTCTGGGGCGCCCCCTCTTGGGCGAGCACCCCGCATGGATTCTGTTTTCCGGGGGAGGGGGGCACCCCTGCACCACAGACCTCACAGAGGTTTTGCAGGGCCCTGAGCCACGGGGTGGGGAGGGTCTAACAGGGCGCTGGGAGAGCTGCCTCCCATCTCTTCCTCTGATTTGAGAGTTTTGAAAAATAAGTGCTCATAATGCATGTATGTATTTTAAAACATTTTTCTTTGGGACAAAAAAAAAGACATGTGCATAAAGAAATCTGGACAATAGAAACAACAGACAAAACATCACATCCCCACCGCCCAGACCTCGTCACTGCTCGGAGGGTCTAAGACTCATCCGGACCTTTACCGGGCGCGCAAGCTCACCTCAGGGCTCCTGTTCTGGGATCCACGCCCACGGATGACGTCACCGGATGAGGGGAGGCTGTGGTTTTATTGGAGAACCTTTATCGTTCTTAGGACAGGCTGATTTAATTATCTTAATGACATTTCGTTTGGGGAAAAAAACAAAATACACTGTTTTTATGACCTGCTTTAATCAGTGGTTTCCATTCCATATTTCCATTTCAGAAAATTCTCATCCAAAACACGATTTTATTAAGAATTTTCCAGCCCTGACCTGGTGTCTCTACTGACTAGAGCGTTGGCCAGATACACGAACTTGGCGGGTTTGATCCCCAGTCAGGGCACCTACAGGAATCGACCCGTGACTGCATAAGTAAGAGGACAACAAATCAATGTTTTTCTCTTTCTCTCCCCCGCAACTCTCCCCACCTCTCTAAATTCAATTTTTTAAAGTTATTAAAAAGAGACTTTTCCAGTGACCCCAAGTTGTCCTTTGCAGTGGATTTGTGCCCAGTCCAGGGCCCGGGTAACACCTCACCGTGAGTTCCCAGGTTCTCAGGTAGTGTGCCCCTCCCATACCAGTGGCCTCGGGGGAGACCGGGCCAGGCTCCCATGGAAAGCCCCACCCTCTAGATTGGTCTCTTGCTGCCTCCCAGTGTCAGTGGACTTACTCCTCCACCCCTGTGTCTCCTCTAAAAAACAGGCTAAAGCAAGGGTGGACGGGATCGATACCATAGCAATAACAGAAAAGTGACCATGTGTTTCAGCCATCTCTCTGTGTCTTGAGGGTGAACCTCTGTGAATAGAACCTGAGATCACGCTCGCCTTGGCTGACCAGAACCCAGCTCCTTCGGGGTATAAGCAGCTGTTAAGCCCCCTGTGGAGAGTCTGGGGGATTTACACTCAAATTTCCCAGACGAAATAAATAACATCTAACTTGCTCAGTGGGCTTTCAACCCCTCCCCTATACCCACAAACCCTTCTCCCCTTCTGCTGCCTTTGGAGTGATCTTTCCAAAACCCAAACCCCTCTGCTGCTTCACATCCTCCTGTGGTCCCCATCCTGCTCTTGGGATGAAGCTCAGTCCTCCGGCCTGGCCCTGCTCGCCTGCCCTGTGATCCTCCGTGCAGGACCTTCGCATACTCTGTTCCCTTTCCTGGCATGCTTTTCCCTCCACTGGAACGCTTCCGTCTACAGCAGTGTTAGCTCCAGCTCGCTACTACAGCTTTCTCTGGGTAGAGAAAACAAACCACTGGAAACAGTTGGTCTCAGGCCAAGGCTGCAGGCAGCCATTTTCAGTCTGTGCACCCCTCCAGGGTTGAATAGACCCCTCTGAACAAGAGGGTCCCTCCTCCTGCACTGCCTCCCCCCTCCTCCACCTGCTGCCGGACCAGGAGCTCCAGAGTGGAGGGTGGCAGTGATCTCCCAGTCTTGTTTGCCGTGGGGACCAGGGGCAGCACCGGCCCGGAGCAGGAGCTCAGTGAAGGAGGGAGCAGGCAAACGAACCAACGCTGGTAGGAATGCAGATCGACAAGAACTTGTTAGCAACCTGAGTCAAAAATCTTAAAGACTTGCTCACATGCTTTGATCCGGAAATTCCACTCATAGGACGTTTTCGGAAGGCACAGAGATGTTTGTCCGGCATCATCTACACCAGGAGCACACTGGGAACAACCGGAAGGAATGTCCAGCACAGGTGAAGCACGGAATGGAGTTCCTGATTCCGCCCCCCCCCCCCCTGCCAAGGCATCATTTCTCCCAAGCTTCCCAGCGCAGCGATCTACAGCCCCATCCACGCAGCTCTGCAAGTCAGGGAGCTGGGTGTTGGGACTTTATTTCTTTATGGAGATGCAACTTATCTAAGTAAAATACACAAATCTTAAGTGCACAGCTCAATGATATTTTTTTACCCACGTAGACATCCTTGTAACTATCACCTAGGTAGAGACACAGAAAACCCTCAGCACCTGGGAAGTTTCCTCGTGTCCTAGCCCCGCCAATACCCCTCCTCCCCAGAGGTCACTGTGACCCTGACTTCTATTACATTCTGTTTTCTCTCACGCCTGAGGGCCGCCCCATCATGAGGCCAGCCATGAGGAACCTCTCTGTCCCACACCTTTCTCAGGCCCCGCACCGCTTATCTGGGCAACAGTGTCAGCCTCCTCACTCGTCCTCTCTCCTCTGACCCCCGCTCCCCACCCCCCGCAGCTAGAGACCTGACCAGGTTGCCCTCCTGCCTGAGACTCCCCATGAAGCTCCCTAGTGCCCTCAGGGAAGTGCCAGCCCAGTGCACTGAGCACCGCAGCTGACCGTCACCTTGCCCTGGGCAGCCGGGTGCCTCATCCCTGGAGTCCTCACCACAGCCCAGGTGAGGGACCGGAGGCAGGACGGGAAGTCACTGGTCCATGGTTGCCAAGGCAGCCACCAGTGAGCTGGGACACACCTCCAGGTTGTCTGACTCCTGAACCCACTCTCTTAACCGCTCTGGAGCCTCTGCATGAATGAGTGAGTGAGTGAGTGAGTGAGTGAGTGAGTGAGTGAGTGAGTGAAGGAATGGTCTGTGACCAGGGCTTTTTTCTTTTTTCCCCAGAAATACAGGTACCCTTTGGAAAAATCACATGTCCCATCACTAACCAGTTGAATTCGGCTATGAGGTCACTTTCTTGGTTGGAGAAAAGGAAAAAGAGGAGCGGGGCGGGGGGGGGGGCACGGAGGAGCAATGCAGGACAGAGGTGTCGCTGGGGTGGGTTTCACCCCAGCAGAGGAAAGTATCTTTATCTGCCCGGCGTCTGAACTGCGACCTGCGGAGAGCTGAGAGGCAGAGGAGGCCCCTGGCAGGCCTGTGGTCAGAGTGAGGAAAGCAATTGCATAAAAGTGGAGAGTCTCACCGCAGCCCAGGCCTGCCCTGCTGAGTCATAGCGCCGCCGCAGAGGGAGGGAGGAGGACCGGAGAGCCCTGAAGACCCTCAGGTTTCAAGCCACCAGAGACCTCCAGCGAGACATTGCTGACGTCATCGCCTGATGACTTCTGGCAGAGGCGCCTGGGGACAGGGTAAGAGGCGGGAGACAGGGCCAGGGCTGGCTGGGGTTGGAGAGAGCTCACAGGTCAAGGTCTGCTTCGCAGAGTGCTCCCGACCACTCCTAATGTCGGCGTACCTCTGACATGAGCCCTGTGTCCCCAGCACCCAGGGCATCTGGCACATAGCACTCAGGGTTCTGGGATTGAAGGAATGAGTGGATGCACAGCCAGCCAGTCACCTCTGCTGAGCACTCTGGTCTCCCACTGCAATTCCGTGACCTTCAGAAATGGCTCTCCTGGGGCCTCACACGTCCTTGGTTCCCACGAAGACTCGCCCTGGCATTCTGGTTGCATGCCCGTCATTTTCGCCGGCTCCGGGTGTGTGGCTTGGTGTGCAGAGCTGAGGAATGACGGGCAGCGGGGTGTCGATTTGGCATCCGGCCAGGAGGAAGAAGCATGTTTTCTTTCTTGAGGATAACGTGCAATGCAGAAGCCAAAAACAGTGCTGTCCCCAGGGCCACAGGGAGTTGCTATGATGAGGTGGGATGGTCAGGATCTCCCTGGGTGGTCAAACTGGGCTGCCTAGGTCCCTGGCTGCAGCCTGTGCTGGGGGGTGGGAGGGAACAGCAAAGGACACAGCTGGCCCTTCCCAGCCTCCAAGCTCAGAGCTTCCAGGTCAGATCACCAGCCCCCAGCCTAGTGCTCTGGGCTGAGCCATGGATTATAGAACACATGGCACTCGACCACAGCTCTGAGTTGGACGGTCCTGGAAACCGGAGCTCCTGGGGGTGTCCGAGCCCCAGCCTGGTCCCTGGGAGATCAGCCAATGGGTCTGCACAGCCCGCCCTGGGCCACAGCCCCTCACCTGGGCCCTCTGGAGCATCTTGCTGCCCTGCGTGAGCAGCCCGCATACAGGGCCACCTCCCAGGATCGTTACGGGGAGACAATGAGCTGATGTTTGTAAAGCTCTGTGCACAGTGTCTGGCAGGTGAGGTGAGCTGTCGTGGTCATTAATCTTGTTATATAGTAGTTATTGTTTTATCACCAGTTTTACTGCTCAGCTTGTGTCCCCGGACCAAGCTGGAGCTATCTCTCAGCCATCCTGTCCAGAGGGGAGGAGGAGGCTGTTTTCTGTACCCAGTGCTTACGCTGCCTGCTCAACCCCGGGGCGTGCCCCCTCCCCCAAGGGCTGCATGGTCTCTCCTCTCAAGGGCTGCCTCCAACCACGGCCCTGGTGCCTTCGATGGCTCCATGTGGCCAGGATCACCCCAGAGAAGGCCTGGCAGGAAACACACAGTGAGGAAGAGGGGGCTGCTGGCTGCCAGGGGCTCGTCTGGGTCAATACTGTTGTTTGGGCCAGGGAGGACCTGGCTCCAGGGGCAAGGTGAGAGCAGGGAGGCCTTCCTGGTGGTGGTGTTGTGGGGAGGGGGGAGCAGCAGGGAAGCAGTGAGAAGCTGGCTCAGAAAATGTCTTACCCTACAGTACTAAAAAGACAAGCAGGATTGGAAACGGCCTTGTGGGGGAGGGTGCTTGGCTTCCGATGGACCTAGTGCCCAGTAGAGCCCGAAGGAGACCCAGGCTACTGAGGTCCAGTTGGGGGTGGTTGGTTGGTTTTGGTGTTGCTAGGGCAGAGCTGTACTGAGGATCCTAAGACAGAGGGGCTCGCAGTGAGGATGCTCCCAGTGAGGATGCTCCCGGTACAAGGTTCAGCTTCCTGGGCGGAGCATGGGAACACAGGTGGGGACCCAGGCCTGGCACATGCACGGAGGGACTTATTTGTCAAAGTCCTTCGCAGTGCTCCTGCCACTCCCAGGGGCCCCTTGGGCCACCGAGCTCAGCACCATCTCGAGGACGTGTGTGGGCTCCTGTGCCCACGCCCACCTTCCCATCTCTCTCTCCGTGCAGACCTGGGAGCATTAGGGCGGAGGTCTTCCGGGCTGTTGATTTCATTGGCTGTTGGCTAGTTTCCCATTGGTTGCCTGTGTTCAGGTGCTCTCCGCTGTCCAATCAGCTGTGGCCTTGGTGGGACTCAGGAAATAGGGTGGGGTGTCTATGTGTGTGCTGTGGGTAACCTGTTTACAGAGGCTCCGGCAGGGCTCATATTCTGGGCTTGTCCCGTTTAAGTTTCCATCCAGCCAATCATGTTCGTGGGGGACCCAGGAACCCCCCCCCCCACTTTCTCCTGTATGTTTCTCTCCTCGCCTGGTACCCACACATCATAGTTCTTACCCTGTTGTAAGGTAATTCTGTTTTTTTTTTTTTTTAATGATTTAAAAATGGGGATGGGAGAGAGAGAGAGAAGCATTGATGTGAGAGAGAAACGTCAATCGGTTGCCTCCCGTACACGCCTGGACCAGGGGCTGAGCCTGCAACCCAGGCATGAACCTGACTGGGGTTGAATCCCCAGAGACCTCAGGTTTGCAGGAGGACTGAGTCGCACCAGTCAGGGCCAGGGCAAACTTAATTTCAGAGCGCCTGCTGTTCCTATGGCCCAGCGAACCACCGTCCTGGAGCCCGGTGCATTTTATCCTTGGCACAGAGTGCCAAATAATTCTCATTTTACCTTTCAGCCTCCGAACCTCTCATGTTCCCATACATATGTGTGCAATTCAGTTTGATTATTTCTCTCATTCATCTGTCTCACGTTGATCTATTTATTAGACCTCCTGGAGAAACCGGGAAGGGCAGAGGAGCCCCCTCCCCCAGTTCCTTCTGGAGGTTCCGAGGAACTCTCACCCTACTCTCTGTAGGGGGCAGCTTCTGGTGGCCCCTGGCAGCCCTGGGCTTGTGGCTGCATCTCTCCAGTCTCTGCCTCCATCTCCCCAGGACCTCTTCCTCTGTGTCTGTCTGTCTGACCCTTCCTCTTCTTTTTATAAAAAAAATAATTTACTTATTTTAGAGAGGGGGGAAAGGAGGAAGAAAGAGGGAGAGAAACATCAATGTGTGGTCGCCTCTCACGCGCCCCCCACTGGGGGCCTGACCCGCAACCTGGGCATCTGCCCTGACTGGGAATCGAACCAGTGACCCTTTGGTTTACAAACTGTCACTCGATCCACTGAGCCACACCAGCCAGGGCCACTTCCTTTTCTAAGGACACCAGTCCCTAGATTTAGAATGCACCTTAAATCCAAGATGGTCTCATTGTGAGATCCTTAACTAATTACATCTGCAAAGACCCTGTGATGGTTAATGTTTTGTGTTAATTTGACAAGCCACAGGGTGCCCATATTAACTATTGTTTCTGGGTGTGTTCGGGAGGACGTTTCTGGATGAGATTAGCGTTTGCATCCATGGACCCAACTTGCAAATGGCAGATCATGGGACTGCTGAGCTTCTGCAATCGCATGAGCCAATTTTCATAATAAATACTTCTCCGTGAGTGTGCGCGCACACACGTGCCCCCCTGGCTCTGTCTCTGTCTCTGTCTCTCGCCCATTGGTTTGTTTCTCTGGAGAACCTTGACTAATACAGACCCTATTTCCAGATGAGGTCACATTCACAGGTGCTGGGGGTTGGTGGTTAGGATTTACGGCAGGGGGGGGGCTGCTATTCAACACCCCATAGGCATGTAACCTGGGCCTTTGTTTTTTACTGATTTTAGAGAGAAAGGAAGGGGGGAGAGAAAAAAAAACATCGATTCTTTTATTCCACTTATTTTTGCATTCATCCATTCATTGGTTGACTCTTGTATGTGCCCTGATCCGGGATGGAACCTGAAACCTTGGTGTATTGGAACGCACTCCAGCCAACTGAACTACCCAGCCAGGGCCGCCTGGGCCTTTTCAGTAGAGGCTGGACAGCCAGGGGCTCTGGGCCAGGGCTCTGCACCTGTCTGGTTCTGGATTGGAAGCCTCTACTGGCCGTCTCTTTACTATGGTTGTTCCCTCTTCCCAAAGCCCCAGGAACCCTCTCTGAAAACTGGAGGTAACGGTGTTCCGAGTATTTGCCCCAAAAGGTCACAGTGAGACCATTTATTAGCTATGTGACAGCAAATCACTCAACTGCTCCGTACCTGTTTCTCCTCTGTCGAGTGGGGACAATAGCACCTACCTTAACCGGATGTTAGGAAGATGAAACAAGTGAATGTTTCCTGGGCACGTGGTAACATTACGTAAGTGTCCTTTAAAAAAGTATTGCACGACGCCTGGCCCAGGGGGAGGGAGTGCTCAGAAACGCTAGGAGCTGCTGTCATTGTTCCATTTACCGTCAGGCGCTGGCATCCGCTACAGGAGAGGCGATGAAAGGCCCTGCCTTGCAGATAAGATCGGGAAGATCTGATGTTATCCTGTGGGTTAGGTTTCTCAGGCTCTGATTGGACATGCCTTCCTTGCCCACCCTGTGTTGAGTCACCCTGAGCTTGGAATGGGGGCAGGTGTCCTGCAGTCTCCACAAGTCCCTATGCTCATGCGATGCTCTGCTGTTGTCATTGAAAATTTTACTAAGTTTTTTAAAGAGTTTATGCATTTATTTTTAGAGAGAAGGGAAGGGAAAGAGACAGAGGGGGAAACATCCTTGTGCGAGAGTGAAACCGGTGCCTCTCACATGTGCCCCCAGCCAGGGACCTAGCCTGCAACCCAGGCATGTGCCCTCACCGGGAGTCGAACTGGTGACCTCTCGGATCACAGGCCATTGCTCAGCCCACTGAGTCACACCAGCCAGGGTGAACCGTTAATAACTTTTGAACAAGGGGTTTTGTGTTTTCATTTGGCACGGGGCCCACAAATCATGTAACCAGACCTGCTGAGAGTCACAGTTCTTCCTGTGCTTGCCACAGTGAGGGGTCACCCGAGAGGGTGATGGTGGCCCTCTGGTCTGAGCTGGCTCACTAGCACCCAGGGCTCTGGCCCCTCTGAGAGGGACCTGGACAGACTGGGTTGCGAGGGCTGGAAAACATGGGATCCCAGAATAAGCTGACGGCATGACCACAGTCTTGCCTGGAAGAGGAGATTTAGGGTGGGCCCAGAGCAACTTCCAATTTCTGAAGGGCAGTGGGGAGGAGAAGGGAGCTCATGTGTTCCTGGGGCGCCGAAGGGCAGATCCAGCTCGGCATAAGGAAGGAATTTGGAACAAGGAGAATTGTGCAAGAAGGGAAAGGCTGCTTTGACTTCAAACCTCGCCTCTTCCCGGGGGTTAGGAGCACAGCTCTGGCTTGGGACGGCTCCACTTCTGCCCAGATCTGGGACCTTACAGGAGGCCGCTCATCGCCCTGAGCCTGCTCTTCCCTCAGTAAAGTGGGCCTGGTAATGCTCCGGTGTCGTACAGGGGGACGGTGCCTAAGACAAAACAAGGGCAGTTCATCTGCACAGCCTGCGCCTGCGAAGGCGCCGGTTCCCAGGAGGAGCCTGATGAACCGCAGCCAGCCCCGTTGCTGTTGCCGCCGTGTTATTGTTGGATGGGGCCAGGCCCCTATGGGCAGGGTTCATTCAAGTCGAGAGGGATGGCCAGGGAGCTGCAGACGCCGCCCTTTCATCGGGGCTGATGGAGGAAGCCGCCCTTGGCCCCCTTGACAACGACATCAGCATCTGACATGTTTGGGTGATTAGTTGAAAAACCCGAGGGCCATAGGGGAGGGGGGTATAAGGGGACAAAATGGTGATGGAAAAAATTACAATAAAGATTCAACTCTTAAAAAAAGAAATAAAATTACATTGTTTCCAAAGGTTAAAAAAAAACCCAAACCCCACAACCCAAACAAACAAACAGGAACCCCACCACCACCTACAGTCATAAAATCCCAGCTCCGAGACTAGGGCCCCTCGGAGAAAGAGGGCAGCGCTTCTCCTGGAACCGGGGAAGTTCGGGGATCTGGAGGCTGCTGAAGAAGTGGGCAGCTTTCCTGCCTTTGAAAACCCGGGCCAGCGGCCGTCCCCTGAGCCACCGCCTCCCGAACACGCTCTCAGGAATGCAAGACTCCCCTCCGGGGCCTCCCAGGAAATGGGATCCTGATGCGGTTGAGAGCGGGACACCGGACTCGCCTGCAGGCACCGGTGTCGGTGGGAGTGAGACCACGTGCGCCAGCCTCACGCCTCGGCAACTTGGGCGGGGCGGGCCTTGGCTCTCTAGGGAGCTCGGCGCCAGCCACTCGGGTGACAGCCGCTTCCCTGGAAGTAGCTTGGCAGTGGTTTGTGCTGAGACAAACATTTCTCCTCTCCCTCCTCCCCCACCCGGGGGCTGTCAGCTGCGTCCTGTCCCCCAGCTGCATGCAGGAAATTCTCCTCGCCTGGGCTGGGCGCAGCAGGACTGGGATCTGAGGCCGAGTCCCAGGAGCACCAGCTGGGCCCCATCAGGGCTGAGCTGCGTCTGAACTTGGCACGGCTCTGTCACGCATGTCTCTCTCCCCGGGGACAGGAGGAGGAGAGGCGCACCACACCAGGCCCCGAAAGTCACTGGCATCCCGTGCACACTCGCAGGCCCTGGGCGGACACCATGTTAGGCATGGAAACACAGTCGTGAACGCAGCCATGGCCCTAGCTTTTCTTTCTTATTTTCAACGTCAAAATAATCCCTTCAAAATGTGCGGTGCAGTGGTCTGGAGCCCACTCATCACTGGCGAGCCATCAGCATTGTCCGTCTCCAGAACTTTCATCTTCCCAAGGCCGGCCCATCTGCTTTAGCCAGCCCCTCCCCCCACCCCTCCCCCGCTCCCGCGACTGCAACCCGCTTTCTGTCTCTCCTTCCCCACCGCAAACACTGTGTGTCAATCCCACCGTGCGTGCTGCGGCTCGTCGTCACTGGCTGCTCCCACTCGTGTTTTTAGGCCGTTCCACATTCTTCTTCTTTTTTTAATCTTCAACCAGTGATATATTTTACTGGGGGGAGAGAGGGAGACAGAGAGAAACGTGGATGGGAGAAACATCCATTGGTTGCCTCCTGCATGCACCCTGACCGGGCAGTGAACCTGCAACCTTTTGGCGCGCAGGATGGTGCTCCAAGCAGCTGAGCCACCCAGCCGGGCTGTCATTCCTTTTTATGGCTGGGCCAGATTCCACGTGTGGCGGCCGGTCTTTTCTTAGCCCTGGGTGTTGCAGTTGAGCAGCCCTGCCCATCCTCGTTCCCGAGAGAGGATGAGCTCCCTGGGGATTTTCTGACTCAGAAACATGGAGAGAGGGGAAGGGACCTTAAATGATGCATTCGAAGTCCCTGCTTCTTGAGTGCTTACCGTGCACCAGTGCCCCTGGGCTTGAGCCCACAGCCCCACAGCTGGAATGGCACCACCTCTGTGACAAGAGCATCCACCTGTACCCAAGCCCCACTGTGAGACCCAAGGCAAGTACAGCCACCAACCTGAACCTCAGGCCCTGCGTTTCTAAAACAGGTCAAGTGGTCTTAGCTCCTCAGGAGGGTTAAATACCACAGTGTCTGTGATTAGCCCAATGTCAGGTATGAGGACAAAACCCAGTGACCCTTGTCCATCAGCCCCTCTGACCCTTGGCCACTAGAGAGGCTGATGGCCAAGGGTCAGAGGGGGGTGGCTTCATTCCTGAAGGCCATCTTGGTTGTCTCAGAAAAGGGCTCCAGGAGTCAAGCTGGCCGGGGCACCAAGGCAAACATGGGGCATGTGGCCCTGAGCCTCGCCAACCAGCAGCTGCCGGTCCTAACCAACCATGCATCCCTGTCAGTCGGTGTCAAGTCCTGGGTTTCTGCACAGCTGGATGGGTGTGTGTGCTGTCGATGTTCGAAGGACTAAACCTGATATCACACCTGTCTGTTCTAGTCCTGAGCCATTATCAACATCAGGTGCCCTCGGGCAATGCCCCAGTTGTCTTGGTCTGGTCCCAGCCTGCCCAACAGCCAGTCCCTCTCAGAGGTGCACCCGCCTCCTCCCTGGCTCTGCCTGTTGGGAGAGGCATCCAGGCTCTCCCAGGCGTGCCAAGAAGTGGGGCAGGGGGAGAGGGGAAGTGGGACACAGGACTCAGGACCCAGACCCAAACTCTGGAGCTTTTCACTTCTCTTCATCTAGATTCTTTTGGTTATTGGAAAAAAGAAAGAAAGAAAGAAAGAAAGAAAGAAAGAAAGAAAGAAAGAAAGAAAGAAAGAAAGAAAGAAAGAAAGGAAGGAAGGAAGGAAGGAAGGAAGGAAGGAAGGAAGAAAGAAAGAAAGAAAGAAAGAAAGAAAGAAAGAAAGAAAGAAAGAAAGAAGAGAAAAGAAAAACAAAAAAAGAAAGAACAAACTCAAAATCGAATGAGCTTCATTCAGTTTATTCCAACAAAGTGCAGTGGTGTCTATATGCCAGCCAGGGAACCAGTGCTTGAGGTTCTCAGAGAACAAAGCCCAGACGCCCGCCCTGGGAAGCCCGGTGTTCCACAGTGGGACAATAAATAAACTATAAGGGGTGTCTTTCGTTGAGTGACCGTGCTGCAGGAAGAGAAACTGTTATCAGGGAACTGGGGGTGGGGACAGGCTGCAGAACTGATTAAGGTGATGGGGGGTGGTCTCACCAGAGGAGGTGAGATCTGAGCAAACTTGAAGATGAGGTGTCACCCCAGCGGGAGCCTGGGGGAAGAGAACCCCAGGCAGAGGCAGAGGCCTGAGCGAAGGCCCAGAGAAAGAAAGGGCCTGGTGTGTCTGAGCATCAGCAAGGAAGGCCGTGTGACCGGTTGTGGGGACGGGGTGAGAGAGGAGTTTAGCCAGATGGGGCCCAGACGGGATAGGGCCATGGACCATTGTCCTAATGTTGGCTTTTACTCTGAGTAAGCCGTGAGCCACTGCAGAGTTTGGCGCAGAGGGACATGATTTGATTCATGTTTTGTTTAAGCAAAAAAGGAAACTCCTAGGTTCATAGACCCAGATGAGTCAGACGCTGGGGCCTCATCATCTCCTCCAGAACAGTCTCCTCCATGCAGGGACGGGGAATGGCTGTGCGCTGCAAATACTGTCCAGGGGCCCAGGCCTCCAGCCTAGAGGGGGCTAGCAGTGTCAGAATACAACCTCCCAGGGAAGGCCTCTGATTGGCTGTGCTTGGACCAATCAGCATCTGGATGCCAGTAATATTGTGACTGGCTGGTCTGGGTCACAGAGCTAGCCCATACTAAAAAGATGGAGTGTGCCACTGGCTGCCCCACCAGGATTTCAGGTACTAGGGGCACAGATCCTGAAAGGAAGGGTGTGACTTCCCAAAGGAAGGTGGGAGAGGTGAGCTAGCAGACGAAAACAACAGGCCTTCATTGACTTGATCGTCAGGAGGAAGGTCAAAAGGTGCCACCTGGTGGGCTTCGGCCCCGGAAAGGGCTTCAGAGCCACCAGAGCTCACTAATCTCCGCCTGCCTCTTCTGTAGACCACAGACCACTTCACAAACAGTGCTGCCCAAGGGAGGGCTGGTGCTGCAGTTGAAACCGGAAAAGTCAGCGTTCGTGCTGCCTGTCACCCCCAGACCCAATAAGCAGAGATGGGGACTGAATCTCCATGGGCACTTTATTCAGATGGCCGGCGATCTGAGAAGACGGCGGGTTTGCACCCTAACAGACTGTCCTCCATTTCCTTTCAAGCCAGCCATTTTTATAAGGAGGAAAAAATGTAGATAAGGGATTTGGAATTCAGGAAGGGGGTTAATCAGATAAAAGCTGCAGTCCATCAATTTCCCTAACATCCTTTCATCTTCTGACCAGTGATTTTCTCTCTGGGTACCATGTGCTGGAAGACGCTTTTTTTTTTTAAGTATATTTTATTGATTATGTTATTATAGTTGTCCTAATATTTCCCCCTTTGCCCCCTCCGCCCAGTACCCTCCTTCCCTCCAACTAAGGGGGTATCCCCCACCCCCTTAGTTCATGTCCATGGGTCGTGCATATAAGTTCTTTGGCTTCTCCGTTTCCTATACTTTTCTTAACCTCCCCCTGTCTATTTTGTACTTACCAATTATGCTTCTTAATCCATGCACCTTTTCCCCCATTCCCCTCCCCGCTAATAACCCTCCATTTGATCTCCATTTCTGTGATTCTGCTCCTGTTCTAGTTGTTTGCTTAGTTTGTGTTTGTTTTTGCTTTTTAGATTCAGTTGTTGATGGTTGTGAGTTTGTTGTCATTTTAATGTTCACAGTTTTTATCTTCTTCTTTTTCTTAAATAAATCCCTTTAATTCATATAATAAGGGTTTGGTGAAGATGAACTCCTTTAGCTTTGTCTTATCTGAGAAGCACTATATCTGCCCTTCAGTTCTAAATGACAGCTTTGCTGGGTAGAGCAATCTTGGGTTCTTGCTTTTCATCACTTTGAATATTTATTGCCAGTCCCTTCTTGCCTACAAAGTTTCTTTTGAGAAATCTGCTGATAGTCGTACGGGAACTCCTTGATAGGTAACTCTCTGTTTTTCCCTTGCTTCTTTTAAGATTCTCTATTTTTAACCTTTGGCATTTTAATTATGATGTGTCTTGATGTGGTCCTCTTTGGGTCCAACTTGTTTGGGACTCTGTGCTTCCTGGACTTGTATGTCTATTTCCTTTGCCAAATTAGAGAAGTTTCCTTTCATTATTTTTTCAAAGAAGTTTTCAGTTTCTTGCTCTTGCTCTTCTCCTTCTGGCACCCCTGCGATCCGGATGTTGGTGCATTTGGAGATGTCCCAGAGTCGTCTTATTTTCTCCTAATTTTTTTGAATTCTTGTTTTTTCATCCATTCTGCTTGACTGTTTGTTTCTTCCTTATTTTCCAGGTCATTGATTTGAACCCCAGTTTCCTTTCCTTCACTGTTGGTTCCCTGTGGATTTTTCTTTATGTCACTTAGTGTAGCCTTCATTTCTTCCCTTATGCTTTTGCCGTACTCAGTGAGTTCTCTGAGATCCTTATCACCAGTGTTTTGAACTCTGCATCTGAGAGGTTGGCTATCTCCGTTTCGTTTAGTTCTTTTTCTGGGGTTTTGTTCTCTTCTTTCATTTCGGTCATGTTTCCTTGTCTTCTTGATTTGGCAGCCTCCCTGGGTTTGTTTCTGTGTGTTAGGTAGAGCTGCTTTGATTCCCTCTCTCAGTGCACCTGTTAAGTTGAATGGGTGGGGAGAGCCTTAGGTATCTGTGAGGATGGGAAAACCCACTCCACTGTTGTGTGGCTTTGTGTGTCGGGGAGGGAGTAGAGAGGGGACAGTGATGCTGAAGCTTGCTCAGCACTTGACCCTTTTCCAGTCACTTTGCCCTGTTCCTGAGTGTGACTGACACCCCTCTAGCTGCTGCCCTGGTGTTGGTTCCCAGAGTGGGTGGGTTTGTGTGCGATCTAGGACCATGCAGTCCCTTTGAACAGCCTCTCCTGAGAGACTGCAGTTTCTTCCACCGCCCCAGCCCCCACTGGTTTTTCCAGCCAGAAGTTATGAGGCTTTATTTTCTAGTCACTGGAACCCTGGGTTGCATGGTCTGGCCTGTGACTGGGATCACTCACTCTCCAAGTGTCCCTCCTGATTTTATCCACCACTCATGAATGTGGGACCACCCGTTCCACCAGCTGCCTCGCCGCCACCGCCTCACTGCTGTCACACCGCATCCTGTCTACCCCGAGCCCCAGCTCCACCCCACGTGCCCCTCTGAATGAATATGGCTCCTTTAAATCCTTGGTTGTCGGACTTCCACACAGTTCAGCCTTCTCACAGTTCTGGGTGTTGTTGTCTTGAGGTTAGTTGTGACCCTTCTTATGGTTGTGCAAGGAGGTGAAGTGTGTCTATCTTCGTCTCTATCTTGACCGGAAGTCCCTGGGTGACTTTCTTTATCTGTGTCCTGGATGGTGGGATGTCTCTCCTTGGAACACAATGGCTCAGATATCATCTTGATTGCTCACGGTCTCCTCTGGAGCACAAAGGTCAATCACTGCGGCCTGAGTCAGGGTGGGCCGTCCTGCGGTTCCCGAAACAGTAGCTTTTCACACACATTAACTACTAGGCTTATTAACTATGACCTGAAACTAAAATTTTCCCCCTCTAGAGTTTCCCACCACAGTGATGACTACAGTGCAAATCTGACCTAAAGGTCACTTCAAGGACAGTCCCATTTTAGGTTTTGTTTCCCTCAACCACGCATTTCCCCAGACGCACTCCCTGAGGTCAGGAACCAGCGGCGAGGTGGAGCCGCTTCCTTCTCTCTCTGAGCGTCCTCTGAAGTCAGACAATTGCACGCCGGCTCGCTCCGCAGGAAATGCCAAGGAGGGCGAGTTGGAGGAAGCGCATGGGGCTTCGGACGCAGCTACTCCTGTTTGCTCAGAGATGTAGAGATGTGACGACAGCACTTCTGTGGGCTTTGGAAAAAGACACAATAAAGAGAAGAGATTAAAATATACAATAACGGTACAATTGAAGGGGGAGCTGGGTGGAGTTTTACATATGTCCCGCCCATGTTACCATTACCCAGGCCCAGATAGAAACCTTTTCCAACACCTGGGGGCCGCCTCCAGGGGCCCGGCCAGTGCCGTCCTGCACCCTCAGCTCTGCACAGGCCCCGAGGGCTGCATTTTGCACAGGCCGCCAGGCCAGGCCCACACGGAACACCCCAGCCCCTCTCCAGTCTCTCTCACTCCTGTGAGGCCGGGGGTCCCATCCTGTTTTACAGGCAGTGAATGTGCCTGGAGCTCAG